>BBXU01002219.1:0-22328 GCA_001598975.1 Parachlorella kessleri
CCGAAGCGTGAGCAGACCCCCCCCCACCCCCCCCCCCCCCCCCACCGCGCTTGCACACCAAGTGCTGTGCATGGCGTGCGTGGCCTGATCACATGCAAAGTGCGAAACGTGAACGACGAGTTTTCTAGGGTAGTGGAAGGTTAGGTTGCGGGTTTGTTTGTGCAACACGCCCGCTCAATCTGTCCTCTCTTCAGTGAACCTCACCAGAGCATGGCTTCATGCCTTGCAGCCCCACCCCCATCCTGCCTCTGGGCCTGCCACCGCCCCGCCCCACGCCTGACCAGCCCTGCCAAGCTGAGGCTGACTGCATTGACACAGAGTGCACGTCAGCGTACGCCTACAACGCTAACGCCGCCTTCCCCTACACCGTGGACTATACCAAGCTGGCGAGCTCGTCGTCTGACACCACCTTTGAGTTTAAGGTGGGCTGGTCCTGCGGTTGGCAGCACTTTGCAACCATGAGCGTTCTTGATTGTGTGGGGGCCACATGGTTTCCCAGGGCTTCCAGGCAGCAGCGCTGCCTATAGATTGCAGACCTTGTCCTGGGAACGTCCACTGCACCAGTACCATGAAGAAGCTGCCATGGAGCCGCCATGGGGCTTGCTCGGTAATATGTCATTGCCCTGTGTAAGCTTCCAACTAGCCCCCTGCGCCCCCCTTGGCACTTCTATGCTACTGCCTTGTGTAAGCTTCCAACTAGCCCCCTGCACCCCTTGCCGGCTTTGATGCTAATGCCTTGTGTAAGCTCTCAACCAGCCCCCTGCGCCCCCCCTTGCCACTTCTCTGCTACTGCCTTGTGTAAGCTCCCAGCTAGCCCCCTGTGCCCCTCTGCCCGCTCCTGTGCTAATGCCTTATGTAGCTTCCAACTAGCCCCCTGTACCCCACTTGCCGCTTCTGTGCTACTGCCTTGTGTAAGCTTCCAACTAGGCCCCTGCGCTCCCCTTGCCCGCTGTCATGCTAATGTGTAAGCTCTCAACTAGCCCCCCCCCGTCCCCTCCCTTGTCCGCTGCTGCAGCTCTGCAACCAGCCCTGCATCCCTGGCCGGGCCTTCTGCCAGCCGCTGGCCGGCTTCCAGCTGCGCCTGTCAGATGCCAACCTCAACGTCTCCACCACCACGCTGGCAGGCGTGGGAGGGGGGGAGGTGGTGGAGGGGTGCGGCCCCCGGGGCCCTGGCCTGCTGTGGAGCGCTGGGGAGCTACCTGCCCTGGCTGGCAATGTCCCGACTAATGCTGAGGTATAGTCCCTGGCTGGCACAGTTGCCTGTGCGGGTTGGACGGGGGGCTGCTGCTCGCATGATCCATGATACCGGCGACCTGCTTTGGGGCTGCTGTGGGGAGGAAGGGGCTGACCCAGTAGGGGCCAGGCTGGGTTGCCGCTGCTTGTTAAGGGGTGGGCCACGCCTGTTGCTATGCTGTCTAGGCAGCTGCTTTGGCGAGCAGACGGCTGAGTTGTACCTCGGCCCGGGCACAGACAGAGGGGCGCTCTCCGTACATGTGCCAAGGCTCCGTGTACCGGACGATGTGGTATTCACATGGCTGCTTGCTGTTGCAGGACGTGGTGTGTGAGACGGTCAATGTGACGGTCTCCCAGGCCGAAGCAGATGCCTGGCTGCTGGGGCTGTGCCAGCAGGGGCTGGAGATTGTGACTAAAGATGGTGGCTCCTGGTTCAACCAGTCCTCGGTGACTGCACCCTCTTGCCTGTGAGTTTGCAGCATGTCTTTGTCATTGCTTCGCCTCCTGAGAGGGTGTCTATCTACGCCAGAGCGACTGTGGTGGTGGGTGGGTGTGGGTGGTGGTGTGGGTGTGGGTGTGGGTGTGTGTGGGTGGGTGTGTGTGGGTGGTGGGGAGGGGGGGGGGGGGTTTGTAACAGCACTTGGCAGCCAAGGACAGCGTGATGAAAAGGGCGGCTCCTTCCTAGTCACCCTGCAGCCTGTGTGCCTTTCCTTCGTCTGCCAGTGCAAGCTGTGCCAATCCAGAGTGGGTTTGCATTGCCTTTCCCCACCCGCAGGTTCATTCTTCAGCTGGCAGACGGGTCCAGCGGGGTGGGCGTGCTTCCACAGCGCGGCGGGCCACAGCTGGCGCCCCTGCCTCCTGCCAGCCCCAGCCTTAGCCCCAGCCCGGTGGCATCTCCATCGCCGCAGCCGTCAACCTCGCCCTCACCCTCGCCTCGGCCAAGCCCTAGGTAAGACACGAGTGGTGGTCTGTTTACGGTCGCTTGCCGGCATTGACTGCCTGAACACAGCATCAGTCCCATTCCCTTGGCAGCTGCCTGTGCGCGACAGAACGTTGGTGCCAACGCCTGCTTTGTGTGGAGTTCTAGAGTGCCAGTGTGACTGTTACGAGATGGCTGCTGTACTGGCATAGTCGTTCGTCACGCTTGTGACTGAGCTGAGACATCAGGAGTAGCCGTGGGTAAAGGGCACAGTGTATGTGTTAAGTTTGCTTCTGTTGCCATGCAGCCCCTCCCCCTCCCCCTCGCCCACTCCCAGCCCTCGACCCAGCCTTAGCCCGACCCAATCTCCCTCCCCCACCAGCCCTCCCCCAGTGCGGCCATCCCCCTCCCCCATCCCGCCTCCCCCCTCGCCAAGGAGTCCACAGCCATCACCCAGTCCCGTGGCCTCTCCCACGCTTCCACCCAGCCCGCAACTGCCTCCCTCGCCCTCCCCCAGAAACCCCTCACCGGGGCCTTCACCCGCGCTGCCTCCCAGCCCTGCTCTGCCTCCTGTGCGTTCGCCGTCCCCGCTGCTGCCCCCGCCGTCACCGCGGCTCCCGCCCGGCCCAGTGCTGCCACCCAGCCCCTCGCTCCCACCCAGCCCCCAGCAGCAGTCTCCGTCGCCCTCCCCCGGGCTGCCCCCGCCCAGCCCAGTCACTCCTCCCCCCTCCCCTCCCAGATACTCTCCCCAGCCGTACGCACCCTCGCCTCAGCCCTACTCACCGCTGCCCTACTCACCTCAGCCCCCGCCCTACTCGCCCAACCTCCCACCCGGCCCACCGCCGTATGGTCCCACCAGCCCACCACTGTACGCCTCACCACCGCGAGAATGACCTTACTGGAAGAAGTGCGGGCTTAACGGATCCTTTATGCATTACCTGGGCATCCTCGGGCGAGCCAACAAGTCGGTTAAACTACCTGGCGCCAGTGGGTCTCTTCTTATAAAAGTTCAGAGCACCTGTGCACAGGGAGCTTTTGTGTGACTGGGCACGCGCTAGGGCTGCTGCTGCAAGTAGTTCCCAGGCGTGCGCAAGCAAGGTACCCTGGGATGTGTGCTCCCTTGTCAGCTCAGCGGGACATGCTTTTTTGACTTGTGGTGGTACGGGCGGTACATATGTTGTGGCAGCTCTTTCTGTGTTCGTACCAGAACATGATGGCAGCCGTGCTTGAATGTTGTCAGGCGGCAGCCTGGAAAGGAACGCTGATGACCTGTGATGCGCCTCTGATGATGCACTGAAAATCTCTAGGGCTTCATTCATTTTTCGCTGGCTGCGCTGGCGTCGTCTTTTCTCAGCAGGTGCGCAGCAGTTTTGCTGCCGCTTGGCACTGTTTCTGCTGGCTGCCGACCATTCTGTCGAGCTATGGGGGACATATCTAGTATCACTCTTCTTACCCCCTTGCAGAGCCTGGCCTAGTTGCTACCTATTGTGGTGCTGGCCAGGGTTTTGGGTTTTGTTGCAAAGACATGCCCCAAGGAATTTGTTGTATATAGCCCACATGCTTGACGCCCGACTGCAACAATATTGCTGCACTGCTTGTCCCCCTGTTCTCCTATGCGTTGTCTATATACATTCTCACACACCGCCCGTTATGCATGAGGTATGATGTGTTCGGTTGTACGAGGCCTTGACACGGCTTACTTTGTGGCTGTTGTGATTACTCCAAAGCGAGCCAAACCATCACTGATGGATATCCCAGTAGCACCCACTTTTCTAGAGATTGAGCATAAAAGAACAACGAGACATCATGGCAGTTCTCAGTTAGACAACGTAGCCAGCACAAGCTGTCACCTACCCCACACTGCTGCTGCCCACAGACGTGGTCGGTCAGTACCAGCTGAATCCATACCTGCATTAGCACCAGAAGGGGTGGGCGCATGTCATTGACTGTGAGGCACACAAGGCAGTGACTACTAGCAGCGCATCTTCATGCATGCAGCTTGTTCCCTCCTGTCTGACTCTGTATACTGAGTGACGCAGCTGGCACCCACCGAACTGCTTTTGACCCCTTCCTGTCACGTGCACGTCTTCATAAAGTAAGCAGCCGCCCAGATCGCAGGGGGCTGCAAACATCCACCTCATTGTGACTGAAAGGGATGTTTGCCGGCAGCAGGGTGCCTTCAGGATGATCAACCAAGCCCATCCCATCCAACCACTGGCAACGGTGCAGCAAACAACTCACGGCTTGTCAGGGAAGGTGCAGCCGTTCTGCTGCACGATCACACCGGCCGCGTAGTGCCCCGCCCGCACACACTCGGCTACCTCCTTGCCACAGACCTGCGGGCACAGCATGCAGAGCATCGCAAGGCAGCTCCACAGGCAGCGCACACGGTGCAGTCAGAGAGGAACCCCCAAGGCAGGCGGACGGCGGGCCGGCACCACCGGCAACAGGCAGTACCACTGGGCGTCCCTGCCACAGCAAGACAGCAATCTCAGCCAGTGACAGCAGGGGTGGGAAGCGGCTGCAGCACTACCCAGGCAGCCAGCCAGGCTGTCTAGCTCACCAGCTGCGAAAGGAAGCCGCCCACAAAGGCATCACCCGCGCCGTTGGTATCCACAAGCTTGTCCGAGGGGATCCGAGTAACCTGCAGGGGGATTACGTGGGCGCAGCTGCATCTCAACTACTGCATCAGTATATATGGGGCTCACATGGCGCCGCGGCCTGCACCTACACCACAAGAAGCAGCAGCAACTGACGCTGGCTAGCGTTATCGAAGGCTGCTACGGGGGTGGAAGACAGCATTTACAAAAGACAAATTTGGCAGCCTGCAGCGGATTGTGGGTCCAGGGCGGTTAGACACCCCAGAACTACACCCCAGAACTCCCTAGTTAGAAGAGCCCCTGCCCTGCCTCCCATAGCTATCACAGACCCCTCGCCGCCCACCGCAGCTCATGAGCAAGCTCAGCAGGCACGGCCCCACCGCACCGGGTAGATGTTGATGCGAGCATTCACCGCCACAACCGTGGCGTCGGCTCCTTGTGTGATGACCACGGTGCGGGGCCGGGTGCCGTTCTGCTTAGGGAACCGGGATATCTGCACGCGGGACGGAGCAAGGGTTCACCCAAGCTGCAGAGCCATGCAGGACTGAAGCAATGCAGAGCACGGTACTGACAAGTGCCTGAAGGTCTTCTAAGGGTCGGGCATACTTCGACAGTAGCCAAGGACGCTGCCCTTGCAATTAACGAGCGGGTGCTGTCGCTGTATTGTTACCAAGGCTACTTGCACTGCATCAGTCCCATTTGAGATTCAAGGATAGTGGGACTGCGGACCCACAGGCTAAGAGTTGGTAAGCCCCATCACGCAAAAAAGCAAGGCCCCTTGTTGGGTGTAACCAGCACTTCAGATGCCCTTCAGCGCAGGTGCAAGGTCCGTCGTGGCTCGGCATGGGCATAGGGTACAGTGCCAGTCTGTAGTTCTGCCTCACCCGCAGTGCAATCTCCTCTACATCCTCCGTCTCCCAGCCCTCGCTCTTTGCAAACGCACGCGCCTCGTTCTCATTCCCAAACTGCACAGCAAGTAGGTGTCATGCCAGCTGGTGAACATCAGCAGCAGCAGCTCCCCACCCGCTGCCGTTTGCCCAACTGCCTGCGACACACAGTCCCGTCCCACCTGACGGGTAAACCCACCAGAAACGCCCCGCCTGCCAGTTCATCCCATACCCAAGGGGCCCCCCTGCCACGCAGCCTGCCTGCACTCCTGGTACTCAAGACACGACCCAGCAAGAGGCTGCGATATCCGCTGTCCACAGGGCGACTCACCAAAAAGTCGACGTAGGGGATGAGGTCTGTGAGGACCTTCTTGAACGGAGGGACCTCCACAATGAAGGGCGCCGAAATGTTGATGCAGTACTGCAGGCCAGGACAAGGAGGGCGAGTGGGTGCAGCGGTCACCGAACAACACATGCCTGGCGCAGTTTGCCAGGCCACCTGCCAGCCTGGCCAGCCACCTCATCAACCACTGCCTATTGCTACCACGACGACAATGGTTCAGCCCAAACTGAGGGATAAACCACATGCACCACAGTATCTCTCGTGGCTGCATGCTGCGCCTCCCCAGCCGGCCCTCACCGTCTTGTCATTGGCTGCTGCGTGCTGGGCCATGAGCAGCATGGACTCGGGCGAGACGGTGATGAAGAAGCCGGCCGAGTAGATGACCCTGGCCGCTTCTACGATAGCCAGGTTCTCCGGCTGCTTGAGGTGATCCACCTGCAGTCTTGCAGGGGGGTGCGCAATTCATAAAGAGTACACAAGTTCCCACACCTTCCATCAAGTCTTGTGCATGCAAGCAAGCCATGAGGGTGCACTATGGCTCTGGATGCCTGGCAGCAGCGCCAGGTAGATAGGCCACACCGTGCCTGTGACGCTCGCTGTATCAGCAGCCCCTCGCTCACGCGCACTGCCACCATCCATCCCAGCCCAGCCCAGCCCACCTTGTAGTTGTTGGCGGCTGCCAGGTTGGCCACCAGGGAGCGCTCGCCGCCCACAATGCAGGCGGCACATGTGCCTGTCGGGGTCGTGGCATCCACCATGTAGCGCACCTGCAGGGGCGCAAATTAGGGAGTGCCCTTGGTCACAGGCCCGAACAGGCACTGCCACAACCAAGGGGCAGGCGGGCCCCCTGGTGCGCTTATGGGCAGCTCACGTGCCCTACCGGCTTCACAGATAGGTGATGTGATGACTGTGGCTAAGGGTAGGAGGTTGGATAGGAAGTCTGACTGCCCTTCATGATTATGTGCCTGTGTCCCCTCATGGGGTGCAAATTTTCCAAAAGCACGCCACAGGCACAGCAGGTCGCATGGCAGCCCATGCATCACCCCATCATCCTTGCAGGCAACCTACAGCAGCTGCTCTAACAAACAGGGGTGGGGCCTCTCAGCATACCCACCACCCCGTAGGTGTGCCACTTGAACAGCAGAGCATCACCCACGTTGATGCCATCCGTGGAAAACGCCTCCCGCAGCTGGTGCCCCATACCAAGGCCCAACATCATATTGTCATGTATTGCCATGCAGTAACTCCATGCAGCATCACCCACGTTGACGCCATCCTTGGTGGCCACGTCCCGCAGCTGCTCGGCGTAGTGGTCGCTGCCCACACAGCCAAAGTAGGAGGTGGCGCCTGGCACTTGCAGCATCCACTGCGCCACGCGGATGCTGTTCTGAGTGGCGCCGCCCGCAATGTAGTCCACCTTAAACTTCTGTTCCAGCTCCTGCACTCACCATGAGAAGACCACGAATGGCCTCTCACTCTTATACAGTCGCGTTGGCTGGGCAACGTCCACTGTCTTTTGTGCCCCTGAGAGGCTCACCCCTGCTCGTGCGCCTTGCAGCCGAGTGACATGAATACAACGACGTCGCGGAAAGTGGTATAGTTAGGTAGCAAGCAGTTGTTGCAGGGCTGAGGGTATGCACAGCAGCGCTCAGCATCTGAGTACACAAGCTCACTGCTATCACTGAAGGGCAGACTAGCAAGCCTGGTGATGGGAGAGTTCACGCCAGACTGGGCATTTTTGAGGGCTGGCAGCTCCTCGTGGCGGCTGACACCTGCCTGCCACAGCACTGCAAGTCCCAAGATTGCATCGATCTGTCCAGTACTGTGCAACGTACCTCGTACAGAGGCAGGTGCTTGTCTTCGGCAAGGATCTGGTTGCCCAGCACTAGCTGCAGGGCGAGGACAAGGCGTCAACACCAGCGCTTGCCACTACGAATGTTGCTGTTGGACAGGCCAATTGGTTGATCAGCCGCACCTCATACTTGTCCAGTAGCGGCTGGTCCACCACGGCACTGAGGTCCAAGAGGGGATTGCCCGCACCGAGGAGAGCGCCTGCCAGGCCGGCCATGGTGCTTGTCGGATCGCCAAAGTACTTCACCAAGCCTCTGGCAAAACCGCCTAGCACAGCTCTTCTGATGGGAACGGCACTCATGTTGGTCTCACCCCGGCCTTATTGGCGGGACGAGTTTGAGCAGGACAACCATCTTACACGCCTCCAAGGGATGGCGGATGCCTGAACAGTAAGGTCTGAGTTCGGGTTTGGAATTGAAAGCGTCTAGGTGCCCTGCACGTTTGTCCCCATGAGCGAACGTATGTCAACTGACGTCAGCTACCTCAGCACTTGTTCCATGCTGGCTTGCAGAAATTTTTTATGAGATGGCAGTAAGAGCTGGAGGGGAAAATCCGAATAAATTCTCTAAATTCACGCCTTGGCCATGGCAGAGCTGGGCTTTAGATGCCCCCAACCTACTTGTTTCTCATATACACACCCGACAAGCCCACCCATAGGTCTGCAAAGTGACACCTTGCGTTGTAGTCATGCTGCATTGGCCCCTTTCAGGGCCCTTTCAGTGGCCCCAAATCGCAATGAGCTCCCATGACCAGTAGGCACGCGTCACCACTGAAATTGACATAGCAGTTGATTCTGGTTGCTGGCGTGCCTCACAGTACGCTGTGTGTACAGCCTCTGCACTTGGGCCTGAGCATTGAGTACACCCTGGGTTCCTCCATCCTAGGAACCAGCGTTCACAAGCCAGTAGAGACGCCAAAGCCAGGACCAACGCACAATCCATTACGCGTAAAAGCCTAGGCTAGCATCTCCCATTATGGCACCCAAGTTGCATGCCTCATCCATTAGCCCTTGCCTTGACCACAGTCAGATACACCATTCCAAGGACCCTACGCCATCGAGGCGTTGGTGAAGCCATTACTGCTGACCTCCCATAGCAGGCAAGCATTGTGGCTATTGCCCACCAATTAAAAAAGCATTGTGACCTGGCTAGTTGACCTAAGGAGCACATCAAGAGGTCAGTCTGGGCCAGCTGTACCTGCAAGTTTCAGGGGTACCGCCGCCGCACGCCCCGCTGCCCTGCCTGCCAGCTCTCTCCCTGGCCGCCGCTGCTGCCGCCGCTGCCCGCACTGTACCACCGCAACCCAACCAGGGTGCCGGCGTAGTGCCAGGCGGATGCCTTGCCGCCATGGTGCAGCACCTCGTGGAAGACTAATGCCACCCGATCATTGCGGATGGCGGCAGACTGCTTCTGAGAGCAGGAGATGCACTGCAGGGAACATCATGGGCTACTTCAGTGATCACGACTGCTCAGCAAAGGAAGGTGCACAGCACACCATCACGAACTTCATCCGCACGGCCTGCTCCCTGCTGCTGCGGCACAACTCTTCAGGTCAAGACAGCAATCCTGAGGCAAGTTTACAATGACGGAGGCATTTCCTCAAAACAGTGCTCGAGCAGGGCCTTCATGTCAGCCATTACTGACCTGCGGGAAGTACCTCTGCCGAGGAGGGCCCGTGGGGATGCCCAGTGCTTCAGCGGCTTGCTTTACGACTGGTAACCGCACCAGCGATGTCCTCCCGGCTGCTACGTAAGCCTGCAAGGCTTAACTGAGGATATCCATGCGAGTAGCGAAGTTCTATATCAGTACTTGGCAGCGCAGAAAGACCTGCGCGCAATTGATCTACGGTCCTCCTGAGGACAAGGATGGCTTGGGGACCTAACGGTGCCTCTCTTGGAGGCCAGGAAGGGGCAGTCGCAAAACAGCCCATGAACCTCAAGCCTGTCCTCAGCCCCTGAAATGCCAACGCCATCCTGCTAGTGTCGCAGTGCTTGCCTTGACGAGCTTGTTGGGTGGCATGTGGTCCCCTATCACTTGCGCACGCCGTCGCGTGCCACAGTGATGGCAGCCGTCCCTGGGTCAAAAGGCAGTCAGGATGCGCTCAGTGTGGATGCCACTCATCATGAAGCGGGCAATATCCCAGAAGTCCAAGCCGCAAGTGGCTGCCAGGTTCCCAGAGCCGATAAGAGGCTACACTATTCACCTCGACCAACAAGCTCTCGTACTTGTACAGTTCCACAAGTACTTGTACACAGCTGGAGCGGGTACACCTGCCTTACCGCCTACCTACGGTACATGCGCAGCAGCTCGCGTCGGTTGGCCTCACTCGCATATTCCACGCCTGCTGCCGGCAAAGACTCGCGCGCTATGGCCCCCACCTTGGTCAGGTCGCTGGGCATCACGCTGCGGAAGCGGCCCCCCATCACCTGCAGGCCTCACATACAGACCATGGGATGCGCTGGCCGCAAGCCTAAACACCCCATGTTGTTGTCTACTACCTTGCTGACTCCTAGGCTGCTTTTTTGATTGTTAAGGGACTTCGTCAAGTGACCCTGACCATAAAGGAGGCTTACATGCCAAGGAGCAGAGAGCAAAGACTGACAATGCAAGCTTGGCCATAAGGCTGGTCAAGCGTGCAGCCATTGCAGCAAACGTCTGCATCCACGTGCGCCTGGGATCAGTTTTCAGGGCCTAGCAAATATGCCAAGTACCTTGTACAGCGCAATGCCCAAGGCTGCATCCACAAGCATGTCCTGGAGCCGCACGCCTCGCAGAGGCTCTTGCAGCGGGTTGCGCCCCTCCACTGTGAACTGCCGCCACTTGATGCCAGCCTGGCCTGCCAGCGCCGAGGCAAAGCCCACGCCAAGCACGCCGCCCACGGGCCCCAGCACCGGCGTCGCACAGGATACACGCAGCGCCATGCCTGCTCCCTGCAGCCCCCAGCAAAAGGGCAGCTAATGTGCAAACACATGTCCAACCCGCTGTGCAAGATACAGTACGGGACCCTCAGGGGTAAGCACTAGGAGTGCAGAAATGAGAAGTGATGTCTTAATAAGCGGTGCTCTCCACCCTACCTGTGCTGCTGCCAGGCCGGCTGTGTAGGCACCCATACATACAGCAGCCTGTCCTAGGTAGGGTACCAGAGGAGCAAAAGCCGCTCCGATACTGATGCCAGCCATCTGCACAGGAAGGTTGCCCTAGACTAGTCGCAAAGCCTTAATCACGGATCCCTGGCAGTTCTCATCAGAACCAGGTTTGCCTACCGTAGGCCTGTTGCCCAGTCAGGAGGGCTTGAAGGGATCCAAAAGTGTCAGGTAAATATTGATCACAAGCATTGTCGTCAGTGGAGGCCACGAGACTTCCTATCTAGCGAGCCTAGCAGGAGCACCGCAGGAGGGCGCAAGTTTTCAACCACAGCACAGTGCCCATCTTACAGTGTCGCAGCAGTCTGACATACTAGCACATATTGAAGAACGTCACTGTCAATACCATGCTTCCTAACCAGCCGATGTTGAGTCTAGCAGCCATCTTGTTATACTGTGCACGGTTCCAGGGCCAGGCAGCTTCGAACCTCGTCAACATGGCGGTCCTTGCTACGGCGCAGCAGCAATCGGCCTACCTCTCCTGGTTAATGACCGCTAAGCCCGCAGGTGCTGTGGCAAGTTGCACGGCATCTGTTGCTGATCTACCTTGTCAAAGCCGGTGGGGAAACGCTTGCTCCTTTGCTCTCTAACACGCAGGGTTCAAGCTTCACATCCAGCTGTCACAGCTGCTTGGTGAGGCTGGCCTCCTTCTTGTGAGGCAGATCAGCAGACGGATGTTGGCTGTAAGCTCTCACGCTGTGCCAGCCGCCCTAGGTGAGTGTCCTTGTGGCCAAAAGTGCCTGGCTTTCATAGTGTATAGCTTGTCGATGTGACCGGCTCCTCGCGGCTTGCATAAATGCAGGAGCTCTGGGGCTGGCCTTGTTGCTAGGCGGACCACAGGCAGGCTTGACGGTACTGCAAGCACTGGTTTACATGGGCAGCCTCCCTGCAATCTTGGCATATGCTGTCCTAGCCACCGCATACCGTTGGCACCTTCGGGCGGTACTATGCATGTGGGCAGCTTTTTGTGGGCGCTGCAATCTGTTGCCCACAACTGCTAAAGCTGGGGTTGGCCATGCAAACTGGCTGGTTAAGCCTGTTTGTGTTAGAGCGCCCTCGCTATCAGCAGTGAGAGGAGATAGTCGAGGGGAGGCTGGGCTGCTGCTGCAGCCCAGCCTGCCTAACCTCACAGCCAGCATATTGCTGCTTGTGCCTTTGCTGCTCTTGCTGCCAACACTTGGTGTGTTTTATGGGTCGGCGTGCGCATTGCACTGTGTAGGCCTGGCTGTGCGGCTTCTGATACAGTGCGCTTGGCAGTCTGCCAGCAGTTATAGTAGCCTCCAAAGGACCAAGCATCATGGTGTCAGCCAGCAGCAGGAATATAGCAGTGACAGATGCAAGGGGGCTTCTCCATCCTGTCAGAAGCAAAGGGGGGGCTCATCCACGGCTTCAGTAGTGAGACTTGAGGCTGCATTGTTTCAGGATGTCCTGTTACATTTTCTTCTAGGAAAGTTGGTTGGGTATCAACCCCAATGGCCAGCCAGATAACACCGAAACTTGTAGGAGGAGAAAAATCACAGAGTGGGGGAGGCCGCAGTATGTGTCACAAAGCAGGTATGAAATACAACCACTTCACAGTAGTCACGCCTGAAGGGAGGCCTCCACCAGCCCTTCCAAATTAGTAGCAAGTCGTACAGAGACCAGCGGCACAAGACACCTTGCTTTCTGTTCATTCTCAAACCTCAGTCAGTTGGCTTCCCGACAATAGCCGCAAATAATACCGAGGAATCCATAGTGCCCTGGTCCTTACTGCAGAGGTCACCCACAACATAGCCAGCACTCCTACAGACACATCCGGCAATGCCAGGGCTTCCTACAGCTGCCACTCACTGCCCTGCCACTATCTGAGGAACTGCATGTCCGGGTTGAATGCCACCATTTCCTGATAGATGCCAGCTCGAACCTGCACACAGCTGGCAAGGCTGTTGGGCGGCAAGTTTCATGGCGACTATGCCCAGGCTGGCACCCTGGCTGCAAAAGACCAGCTAATCCACCGACTACCTGAGCATTTGCTCGCATAAACCCAAGTATGATATGGAAACAGGACTCCTGGGACGTGATACGCCTGTAAGAAAACCCCAGCGCTTTGTTGCTCTGGGGACACTGCACATATGCAATGCTCTGGGTGACGCATCTCCTGAGCAGTACGGCAGCCATGCAAGTACGGCAGCATGCTAACAGACGAGCTACAAAGCCCGCTAAAAGCCGACGGAAACCAAGGCCCTTGACGGGCAGACCCTCAGCTGTAGTTCCAGCCTCACATGCAAGCCCCACCTAAGGAAGGGACCCACGGCAGCAATGTCCTGTGGCAACGCGCCATGACACTAGACAAGGCACACAGTCAGCACAGCAGCCGCACTCCCACGCCTGCCCTCACCCACCCAAGCTCCCAACCCCACCCACCACCGCAGTCCCACGCCTGCCCCCACCGCCCACCTGCTGGGGCGTCAGCTCCCCCTGCACTCCATGGCCCGACGGCACGAACAGGGCGGGCGCAGCCGGCTCATCGGACGGGTCGTGCAGGGACGCCATGTAAGGGTGGGCCAGGGCCTGCTCGCACGTGAGGCGCCTGGAGGGGTTGAAGACCAGCAGCCTCTCCAGCAGGTCGATGGCCGCGGGGTTGGCGCCAGGGAAGTACTGACGCACGTCTGCAGGGGCAGAGTGCGGAGGGGGAAGAGGATGGGTAGACTAGAGATGGAGGCCGGGGTGGGGTAGGCCTGCCGCTGGCGCAGAGCAGGGTAGGATAGCCATCAAGGCAGGGGGAGGGCAGGTTGGCCAGTGAGGCAGGAGGGGGGCAAGGATTGCACGCGCGCACGCATGCATGCAGACAGGAGGCTGAGTGGGCGGCACAACTTTGGACAACACGGTGGATGACCCGCAAAGCCATGATAGCTGCTTGGGTAGGATCTTAGGTGTGTCTTACCCCCTCGGTCTACAGGAGGGCAAGCCACAAATCATGGCAGGGAAGGACACAGCAGGGCCTTCTTGCTACACCCATGTGGGCATTCCATAGAGCCTCAAGATCTGTCCGATACCCACCCGCCCGGGGCATGTATGGCATTGACTGTAGGTAGTGCCGTGCCTTCTCGCTGGCCACTGCCATGATGTCCTCCTGTGACGGGGTGCCGATCACCTGCAGCCAAGCAAGCAGACAAACGTGTGCTGGCAAGGGCTGACACCAAAGCCACACGCAGGCGAGTGGCATCAACCATGAGAAACAACAGGGACCCTGGCAATCCTGGCGAAGCACGTGTGAGGGGGGCAGTGGTGGCTGGCAATTGCTTCTCCAACGCAGCCCCTAGCTGCGCATCTCATGCACGGACTCTACCCGCAGGCCTGCGCCACAGCTGGCTCCCCTGAGGCGCCGAACAATGCTGGGTTGCGCTGTCTTACAAGCCACTTGGGCGGCGCTCCAACTGGGCGGTGGGGGCTCATAGGAAGGGGAGCCAGGGCAGCCGCAGGGGCACACCCTGGTATCAGCAGAGAGCAGAGGAGCAGCGCCACGCACCTTGCAAATCAGGTTCAGCTGGTGGATGTAGTCCTTGCCAGGGAAGAGCGGCTTCCTGCCTAGTAGCTCTGCCAGGATGCAGCCCACTGCACACAGCATGAGCGGCCTTCAAGTGGAGGGTCGCACAGTGACAATTTAGGGCACTGCTTGTAGCACACCTGACAACTCCAAATGCATATCTTTGCACGGTGGATCATGCCATCAGCGCTGGACGGGGTCCTTAGCAAGCCAGTCCCGCAGTGGGTATGGTGAATGACAACACTACAAACGCCTGTCTCGCACCTACCCTCCCTTCCGCCGTACCGCACGCACTAGCACCACCGTCAGAAGGCGTCCCGTCCGCACCCCATCTCTGCACTAGCTTACACCCACCCCTGCGCCCGCTCACACCTGCCACCACAGCACAACCGCACCCTCACGCCAACCCACCCACCCGACCACATGTCGATGGAGGGGCCGTAGTCGCTGCAGGACAGCAGCAGCTCAGGGGCGCGGTACCACCGAGTCACAACATACTCGGTCATCAGCTCGTTGTTGTCGATGCCGCCCCGAGCCTGCACAGCAGCAGCAGGGTTGCAGAGTCTGCACGGCGTATGCTTGCCAGGTAGGCCCTCTGTGCCTCCCCAACTCCCCGCGCCCCCACCATGTAGCCCATGCTGTCTCTGCCGGCGCTGCTGCTGCTGCTGCCGCCCATTGCCGCTGGGGCTCGTCTATCAGATGTCCTGGTGGGTGAGGCTAACCAAGGTGCTGCAGCCGTGTTTAACTGCAGTCACAGGCCGAGCGCGCGCGACAAGTATTACTCGACCAACTTCCAGTCTGCCTTGACTCACCAGCCCAAAATCGCAGACTTTGAGGTCACAGTTGCCATTACAGAGCAGGTTTGAGGGCTTAAGGTCGCGGTGAACCACACCCGCCGTGTGCATGTACCTGCACACAAGCGGGCACAGCTGAGCAGTTCTTAGCGCGGCAAGCGTGCAGTTCAGGTTACACATGCCTGGCCCAGCCAGCGCGCGTCAGCAGACTTTGGCCATAACCCCAGCCTGCCCGCAGCAAAACAGGCTGCGATCAGAATGTTTCTCAGCAACAACTTCCACCGGCAATCCAGTCCCAAGAACCGCGGGCAGGCAGGAGACATTTAAGCTAGGAGGAAAAGCGGCAAGCTCACATGACATGCACTCACTTCACCGCTCGCAGCAGCTGGTAGATGAAGAACTGAATGTGCTCATCCGACAGCGGCTGTGGTGAGCGGATGATTTGGTGGAGGTCGGTATCCATCAACTGCACGCAGCAAGAGTGCCCAGGGGGGGCACCAGTGGGCACCTTTTTCTTCTTCCTGCTTTTTCTTCTCCTCCTTCTTCTATTCCCCTTCCCTGTCTATAGTACTAAAGTGAGCCTGCTCATCTTGCTGCAACAAGGGCAGCAGCCACAAGCAGACCAGGCACTGACTCACCCTGAGATAAATGAGCACCCACCTCATACACCATGTAGACATCACGGTAGGTGTGGCCCACGGGGGGTGGGAACACGTCTAGCAGGCCGATGATGTTGCTGTGGCCACGCAGGTGCCGCAGAATCTGGATCTCCCGCAGCGTGCGCCGAGCATCAAGCGGGTTGTCGAAGCTGAAGAGGCCACCGAGGTAGGGGACGGGGGTCAGACATACCCCGACCATGAACAGGGGGGGGGGGTGCTTGGGTGGAGGACTGCTTCCACTAATATTTGACTGCAAGTCAGGGCAGCTAAGGACGGCCGGGAAATCAGCAAACCCGCAGTCAACAACATATAGTGGCCACCCATGGTAGGCCCAGGTCATCATCGGCTGTGGCAGGTGCGATTCATCCAGGGAGGGCTCTGCTGCTGTCCTGCCCCTCCCCCAGTCAACAGATCAACGGTACCCTTCGTCGTGCTGGAAGGGTGCTACACTGCAAGGAGAACGCTGGTGGGAGAGTCTTCTCACATGTTGCCAATCTTCTTGATGGCCACCTTCTGGTTGTTCCGCACATCGGTGGCAGATGCGACAATGCCATAGGCACCCTTGCCGATTGGCTGCAGGCCAAGTGGGGAAGGGTGAGAACAGTGAGTCACGTCTCAAACCACATCTACAGGGAAGGTCACTTCATGTGCACAAAATACCGTGTTAGGACCCATCATCTTTGTCACGACTCTGAGTATGTTTTTTAACCTAAGAAAGACCCCCGCCACCACAGCCACTCCCAGACCAACACGTCCCTGGATGGCAGGGCTGCCCAGCTCACATGCACCTTTGCATTCAACAGACACCCTGACAGTGAACCAGCGTCTCATCAAGTAGCAAGCTGTGATGGATGGCAGCAGGAAGCGCTGTGCATCAAGCTTGGGACGCCAGCAGTACGGGATGTGCCTGCCACTCCCTTGCCCACTGTGCACGCCCAAACACGCCGCTGAGAATCAAACCGGGGTGAGATTACCTTGCAAGGACTATAGGCAGCTGGGACTTCGAAGAGGACACCGCTGACCTGGAGCAAAACATGTTGGACACCACATATCAGTGCGGTGCAGTGCATAGAGGTGTCCATATATCACAGGCACGGTATCAATAACCGCGACCACCTCAGCACCATAGCCAACACCACAGACGACCGCAGCCCATGGCTTTACACCCACCTTGAACTGATGATACCGTAGGTAAGCTCCTGCAGCAAGCAAGCCATGGGAGGCGTGTGTTGTGGCACCCAGTCTGTGCTGGCAGGCAGTGTTGACCACCACGAACCATGTGGCTGGCTGTCCTTAGGTCTATATAAACCAGCGAGCCTGGCCTGCTTATGTCACGCCTGTCCCTGGTTTGCCCACGGCCACCTCCCAGACAAAAGTCACTGCTCTACACCTAGTAGCATGACGTTTTACCTGTTCGGGTAGCATACCTGGCGTGTCGGGCTCTTGCACTACGCTCATTGTTCGACAAGCTCGAGTAGTCTTAGATAGAAGTCTTAAGTTTCCACTCGTCCGTCTTGCGGGATCACTTCCGCAACCGGTCGACACTTTGTGCTGAAATCTTCGCACGTGCTGCTAAACCACCTTTTCACATCCAGTGAGTGGAACAGAAGCTGCAGGTAGGTGCAGGGCCATGTGTATGGCTGGCTGGCAACAGTCTAGTTTGCATATTATTATAAAGAGTAGTAGTAAACCACAGATAAAGGGATTGTATGATCGGGAGTGCATGTGCGTCCTCAGGCGATATGTGTCATTCAGTTAGTCATGAAGACCCCCCATTGTGGCAGGCAGAGTAATCAGAGGATAATTAGCATGGGTGGCAGGTAGTGCGAACAGGGAGTAAAGCTGGGCAGGACTGGACTGGACTGGACGGAACTGACAGGGCTGGATGCAGAGTGAGCCTGAGTCTTGCCTGAGTTCTGAGCCAGTAGTTCTCTCCCCAGATAATTACTGACTGGACTGAGTAAAAAAATATGTTCTGGCGACCACCTTGGCTGCATGCACTGCCGATGGCTAGTGGCAGTCTCTCTCTGAGAACTTTACCGACCAACAATACGAGCTGAAAAGAACGACACAACGGTGAGCGCTGGGTGCTTGCAATGGTGGTCGAGACAAATTGCTGCTTAACCTCGGGCCGGCGCAAGCGGACGCAGGTCTACTAGACTGGACCGCATGCCAGTTCAGCCATCGGCATATCTGATACTGCCGCGGGTAGCGGCTGGGCAGTGCTGGAGTCTGCGCACTAGCGGCTTTCCATTCTCTGCCCTCCCAACCGAGCGAAAACCTGTGTTACAGGGGGCCATTCACGCGTATATTTCTGTCAATGGACTTGGGGCTGCTTCCAACACCCTCCGCTGTGGCCACAGCGTGCAGAAGACTCCAAAGCAGGCACCCCTGCCGCTGCAAAGTCTTCCACCTGCCCCGCAAGAACACCAGCCACCGCAAACAGACTGGGCGGCCTGCTGCCGCTCCTGGGCACACATGCGCGAGGAAGGGCTGTGTCAAGCGCGAGAGGCGCCGCCGCCGCCGCTGCTGCCGCCGCTGCTGTGCACTAAGTGCGTGCTGATCAGTCCACATTCTCCATGGCAACAATCTCGCTCTCGGTGAACTTGCCCTTGCCCTCGGCCTTGCCGCCCTGCAGGAGGCCAGGTACACAAAGACTTCCCTTAAGCCCATCAGCAGCAACAGGAACATGAAACGCCGCTCTGCTGGACGGGCTCTACAAAGTGTGAGCACCACTTGTTCACCGCACGCTCCAGCCTGTAGGCACATTGCTGCTTCTGGCGCTGCTGGGGAGCTGCACAGCAGCAAGGGCGATCGCTGACGCTCACAAAGTTTCCTGCTCCCGGCCGCAACAAATCCCACCCTCCCTCTTTCCGCTCAAGCAAACCTCAGGCAAACCTCTCCCTACCTTCTTCCGCTCAAGGAGGTTCTTCCTGTCATTGTCCATCTTCAGCTTGGTGATCACAACC
The DNA here is from genome assembly GCA_001598975.1 of Parachlorella kessleri. Taxonomy (NCBI): domain Eukaryota; kingdom Viridiplantae; phylum Chlorophyta; class Trebouxiophyceae; order Chlorellales; family Chlorellaceae; genus Parachlorella; species Parachlorella kessleri. The sequence continues at coordinate 18,924 of BBXU01002219.1, forward strand.
TTGGAGGGGTCGACACCCACATTCACGGTTGCGCCTGCACACGGGCAGCGGCAACATTGCACCTCGGATACACCAGCCCCGCTCACCAACTCTCTAGGCCAGGCTTTCTCTGCCCAGGTGCAGCCTTACCCCGCCCAGCGCAGATCGTGTCAATCTGTTCCTTGTCGAAGCCTACGAATACCGCATACCCTAAGGATACAACGACAGATGACTGACAAAGTTTCGGAGGGAGGGGCCTGTGCCCCGCCCCTGCAACGGCTGGGTGCTAGCCACTGCGCACGGCCACGCAACCGTTCCTGCATGTCAAGCCTTTTCAGTGGGTCGGAGGCTTCACGATGCACCCTTCACCGGCGGCTACGGGCGGCTGACAGCTTTGCTGCTCTCCCGCTTACCACTGTGCCAGTACGTAACAGTGACGACACAGCTAAACTTTCTGCTGGCCTGATATCCAGCTGTCCAACCCTCAGCCATTCGCCGTCCAAGTTGCTGCTGGCTGCTAGCTTGGTCGCCTTGTGGCGGTCGCAGGCATACTCTGCCATCGACGTGTCAGTGCAGCTGCCACCCTCTGCAGATCTGGCGCCAGTCCAAGGCTAGTGGGGCTGCCGTGCTGCAAACTCTCTAGGCTCCTGCCTGTACCACCACGTTGCTGCCAGCATGCATATATAGGAAATATGCGGCTCTTTCCCTCAGCCTGTGCCAAGACGTGTTTCCTCTTCCATAAGAAGACAACAGGCTCACCAGCCGCTATGCCCACTCTGGCTCACCGTTAACCTTCTCGCGTGTGATCCGCTCAATATGGATGACCCACTTCTTGCGGTACACCTGCACAACCTTGCCCTCACGGCCCTGCAAACAGGAAAGTACCAACAACACACCACTCAAAACTCTGTTACGTAACATAGTGCGTCATGGCTTTCGAGATGGCTCTCGAATAACCAGACGGCGGTCTCTCCAGAACCATGGCAGCGCTGCTCAGGGATGCTCCCCCGGTGGCTGCCTGCCCCATTCATAGGATTCCCTTTCCCCCTACTACTTAACAGTACTGGTGTCTCTCCTGTTGGACCAACAGCGTGCTGCTACTCGTCAGCTGTCTGCCCCGGAGCCCCTGCGCATAATGTTGCTGCTTCGTTCTATTGGCTCTCCGCCCTCCGGCCACTTGGCTCCCCTCCTCTTGCTGCTGCGCCTGCCGCTGGGTTCTGTAGCAGCTGAGGCTCGATGCGCACTATTCAGCCTTATCACATATTTCACCTTGTAGGTACCGCGGACGACGGTCACCTCGTCGTCTTTGCGGATGGGCACAGAGCGCACCTGCATGCAGGTTGCAGGCGGCTCGCCCCTGCGCCCCTAGTAACTGTACTACTGCAGCTGTAAGCAGTGCTATCAAGACACAACCAGTGGAGCTCAGTACAACTTACACAGCCACTCACCCCGTGCTTGTTGCGCAGCTCGCCGGAGAGGGGAGCGCTCATAAGCGACCTGCGGACGCTGGAGGGCGCCGAGAAGTGTGCCTGCAAGGAAACAAAGAGTCGGACCCATCGTGGCTTGCAAAGGGCTTGTTGAGGGCAACTTAGGCCGCCACCGTCCCAGCATGTCATTCTCTTCATGGTAATGGTATCATCAGCCGCCTTATCGCGCCCATGCTGGCTCGAAAATCCAAAACGAGTCCCCCAGAGTCCCCATGGTGGCATCCTTCCCACCTTGCGGCACTTCCGCCTGGAGGAGCTGACGCGGGTAGAGAACTTCATTGTATCGTGCTCTCTCCACCCACCCCAGAGGCACAAAAGAGGGAGGTGCTGGCGGGGCAGGGCCAATGAGGGAGGCGGTGCAATACAAGGAGTTGTACTGCAAGTTGTGGCGGGGAATTCGATCCCTGCGATTCCCCTGACTTCGGGCCAACTAGTTTCGGCATGATCGAAGCATGCCTTTGCTTAACTGTGGTGCATTTTGACGTACTTATCATGGGCCGCGATGACGCGAAACTGAGCGCACTAGACGGAGTTCTTCGCACGGTTGAGTTCTGGACGCGTGCAACCTCGATTTACCTATCCTACAAGCTTTGCCAGTTAAATTCGCTTGCCCAGAAAACAGCAGGACGCAGCCAGGAGCAGATTCAGGCTCACTGGGACCAGCATCATGAGAGGTCAGCAGGCAGGATGTATCAGCTCGCAGTGGACCTTAGGGGCTTCTATCTCAAGGTGTGCAGGGTGTGTAAGGCACACGGAAGCGTGCTTCCTGGCACGGTGGCTGCCGGGTCTTGTTGCAGGAAGTGCAGAAGGTTTCAATGTGGCACATGCACAATGGGGTTGACAACCCAGAGATGCACAGAGGTTCAACTGGATGGGCAGCCAGTAGTTTACACCTGCATACTACATCCCCGAGCCCATTCTAGTTGCACACTTTGTCAGGGTGGTCAGGGTGCCGTGTTCCTGTGTTCTGCCCGTTAGCCGTGAAGGGAACCCCCGCCCAGGCACACGACTTTAAAGCACCAGCCTTCCTGCCCTCCCTTGCTGCTGCTGCTGCTGCAGACCGGGCAGTTCATCGGGGCGCGTGGCGACTTCGTGCCGGAGCAGATCTGCCGGCGGCTGGCGTTGCTGCAGGACCAGGTGCCGCCCATGCCGGCGGCGCAGGCGCGGGAGGTGATCGAGGACGAGCTAGGGATGCCGCTTGAGCAAGCCTTTGAATGGATAGATCTGGCTGAGCCTCTTGGGTCGGCCTCGATATCGCAGGTGGGCTATGGCTGTGAGGGCAGGCCGCAGTCAAGAAGGAACTTAGATTGAGCAGCGACAGTGGGTCAGTCGTTGTCGTCGGCTTAATGTACACACCAATGGGAAACCGTGAGGGGCATGCTGAGGTTGGGGTGCAGTCTTGACAGGGTAGCGGTGCAATGACCGCTTCTTGCAGTTTGCCCCTTGTACCTGAAAGTCCCCATGGTGCACTTTGCTGGGTATGGGCCCATGCCACCTGCTGGCAGGAGCTTGAGGAAGGCGCCAGGCTCCTGCTATATATTTGATATGCTTTAGCGCTGCCAGGTGCACAAGGCCAAGCTGCGGTGCCGGCCAACCAGCGTAGTGGATGCTTCCCTGCGAGGGGGCTACGCAGGGCTGCAGCCGTACCGCAACCCGCCAGCAGACATTGAGAAGGCTTGCAAGTGCGGGCCCAAAGATGGTATCGTCGCGGTCAAGGTGGGTGGAGTTGTGAGTTGGTTGCATCAGTAGCGCGCGTGTGAGTGACACGTGGTGCACTGGCCATGGTTGTAAGCAGTCATTTGAAGCCCAGCGCAGACGTGCCGTAAATGGGGGGTCTCCTGTGGCTGACACTGCCGTGGTAGGCCCTGTTGATCTGCTAGTCTGGCTATGCAAGTACCCCCTGGAATTTTTCGCATACCACGACCTTGTCCCATTTAAG
>BBXU01002220.1:0-45503 GCA_001598975.1 Parachlorella kessleri
AAAAAGCAGGCAGAGTTGTCCCATTTGCAAGGGGCCTTTCACCAGGACTACGGCTAGGTAGGCACAGTAGGTTGGCCCTCAACCTGCTGCTGGCGGCCTCTGAAGCGGGTGATGGTGTGCCCGACTGCAGATCCAGTACCCTGATGCCCTGCCCACCATGGCTCTGGACCTTACCAACATCCGGCTGTTCGCCGCTTTCTTAGCCAAGACCGAGATCAAGTTTGACTTGGTAGGCGGCCTTGCATCACATGCATGCGTAGGGTGCTGAGAAGGCTGGCTTCCCTTTCTGAACCATCTCCTAACTCTGATCTTTTAAAGAGCTGATTATACAGCAGGCCGCAAGTCAAAAGGTCTGTTGTGCCCTAGTGCAGCAGGGCGGTGTAACGGGACACCTTGGCCCGCACCTGGTCTTCCTCAAACTTTTGATAGCCGTGCTAGACTTACCAGAGGAACAACATGTGGCCCTGTTTCCGCCTTGGTGGTACATCGAGGGATCCAGCGTCTGGTCCAGTATCTTGCAGGTATCGGCGGTGGATGAGCTGGCGGCGCAGATCCGGCTGGAGTTTGACTTCCGGCGGGAAGCGCGCATCATGGACGCGGTGGCGCACCAGTTCAGGGTGGGTGAGGGCGGCTCGCCTGGGGCAGCCATGCAACGGAGAGCTTGATGCCCTGAGAAGTCACTTTGAATCTAGTGGGCTAGTCCAAAAGCGCACCGCCACCTGACTATGCTGCCGTGAGGCCCCCACAAACGGGGCCAAAGAGGGCCAGGGTGTACTCTGTCAGTTTGAGCGGCAGGTACAACGGCTAGTAGCCCCCGGCGGTCACCTTCCAGCCATCTGGTTGCAGCCTGTCATGCGTCCAGCGGCTGCTTGGCACGCACAGCTGTGGGGGCAACAGTAAACCCACCCTCAAGTGCCGCTAAGGAATGTCAGCTGGGGCTCTTACTCTAGGCCGCATACCTGCAGTCCACACCCTGTGGTTGCACTCACCGTGACTGCGCATGGGTAGCCACTGAGCCATGGCTGGGTGCGCTTGCCTTCCGTTGTGCAGAAGCAGACCCACAAGATTGAGGTGCCCCGCAGCGTGCCTGGCATGGTCACTGACCGGCTGCTGGTGATGAACTTTTTGGAGGGGGTGCCCATCACCCGGCTCAAGGACCACACCAGGAAGTGAGTGGTGCTCGACCACGGTTGCTAGCTGCCCAGCCTGGCTGGTCAAGGGTCGTTGATGCAAGGTGCCAGGGCAAGGGCCATTGGCAGGACAGTGGAGTCCGAGCGAGTCCCGGCCTGCAGTTCCCAAGGGCCTTGTGTGTCTGCATCTGCGGATGGCTTGGTTGGCGGACCAGCACTAGCCGCGCCGCCGCTCTGCACCCTCGTCACGGTCCGTTGCTTGCAGCACACCCCCGAGCTGCAGCTCACAGACGCACACGCTCCCCCCCCTGGCCCTCCCCTGCCATATATTGCAACTTGTCATTGGCGCGTGTGATTCGCAAAGCACCTTCAACGAGCACAGCCCTGCGTTGGAGCTGTCAGAGTTGCGTGATCAGATCACGACTCAACTACTTGCAGCAATTCCCACCCTCCTGCCCGCTTGCAGCCTGTCGGAGTCGCTGCGGCGGAAGGCGGCTCGCCGCATCCTGGACCGTGTTGCCGAGGCGTACGGCCGCATGATGCTGCTGGACGGGCTGTTCCAGGCGGACGGCCACCCCGGCAACATCCTGGTCATGAAAGGTCGGGGCTTGGTGCTAAGGGGTGTGAGGAGGGGTGGTGTTCTTGTTGTTGTTGTTGTTGATAGCTTAGCTTTACCCACCCACCAAGGTAGGAAGCCACTCAGGCAACTACCTCTGGGTGTGGACTGTGAGAGCTTTACAAGAGTGTGATTGCCTGGTCAGCTCCCACAAGGCTGGCACTAGCTTTGGTATCCATGGCCTCCCAACACACGCGCGCACCCGTACACCCGTAGACACGCACACCTGGGTGCCATTGAGAGCAGGCTAAGCTTCATGTCACCTGGTATAGATAAACCTGGGCAGAAACGGCTCGATTGGGTTCACACAGTGGGTATGTGGGCATGTTGAGCTGCATGTCTGGTGCAGGGATGGTGTCATCCACCTGCCCAGCTTCCCAGTAGTTGTGAGGCTAGGGGTCGCCATGTGCTTCTAAGTCAGCATGTATGCTCACTCGCTTGAGTGTAGTTCCGCTTGTGCAGGCGGCAAGATTGGCCTGATAGACTACGGGCAGTCTAAGCGACTCCCTGACACCGCTCGGGCAGCCTATGCGCTGCTTGTCCTGGCCATGAACAGGGGCGACCAGCAGGTAGGGCCCTCTGTTTCTGGGCTGAGAAGCCATTTCAAGAGCAGGAACCTGCTGGCCCTGCCGCCTTGCGGGTGTGGCTGGTGACCAGCGGGCATGGGTGAAATGTGCGAGGCTAGCTAAGGTGCTCTTGTGCTCCACTCCTGGGTGCTGTGCCTGTCCATCAGCGGTGCCCCGACCGATGTTGTGGAGGCTTGCTGCGGGTGTGGCGGAGGGGCAGGGGAGGGGATGTGTTGCCTGGCACTACTAGCCTCGGTACGTGCTCAATGGTACATCAAGCAGTCCAGGACCACGAAACCTGCCAGCCACATCTGAAGTGCCAGAAAGGCGGTCCGATTCGTGCTGTGCTGTGCATGCTGTGCTGTGCTTTGCAGGAGATTAGTGACGAGCTTGGCAGGGTGGGGGTTGTGACAGACCGGGATGACGTGGAGCTTCGCGCCAAGATGGCATACGGCATGTTTGATACTCGGGGCAAGTGAGTTTGTCTTGCAAGGCGGGGGGTCAGCCAGCTGTTGGTGAGGGGGTGGTGCTTTGAGGGGGTTGCTCATGCTGGTTACGGTGTGACGCAAAGCACAAGCACTGTGCCGCAGGTACAGCATACAGGCATGCTTGCCTGCTTGGTTGGCAAGCTGAGACGCCATGTCTGCCGACTACACACATATATGTACTGGCTGCTTTTTACACATGAGCGCATGGATGAGGTGATGTGGGTCCGACGGCCCAGGTGAGGGTCGGCGCCACCTGCTTAGGGCGGTACATGCTTACGGAAAGCCCAGCCCAGCAGGTCTCATTGAAGCCGACCGGCCTGTTCCTCCTCACCACAGGGTGGACCCCTTTGACCCCAAGTCCCTCATCAAGCAAATGGCCATCTCCCGCTTCCCCAACCATGCCCCATTTGGTCTTGATACCCCGCCATCCCCGCAGGGTGGACCCCTTTGACCCCGAGTCCCCCACCAAGCAGATGGCCATCTCCCGCTTCCCCAGCAATGCCTCATTTGGTCTTGATACCCCGCCATCCCCGCAGGGTGGACCCCTTTGACCCCGAGTCCCCCATCAAGCAGATGGCCATCTCCCGCTTCCCGCCCGACATGTTCTTCGTGCTGCGAGTCACGCAGCTGCTGCGGGGGCTGGCGCAGGGCATGGGGGTGTCTGGGTTCAGCACCGCTGAGCAGGTGCGCTGTGGGTGCTGCGGGGAAGGGGGCGGGTATCCTGTACTCTGCTCTGGTGGCAAGTGCTGACGCTGCTAGATGTTGACATCGCACTGTGGTGGCTGCGGTATGCGCTTGCTGGTTGCAGTTAGGTTATCTCCGCTACCCTGCGCTGCATAGCCAACCTGCTACGGCAACAGTTGAAAGGGCCGGCCGCAGCCATCGTAGGGGCCTGCCTGGTGAACGCACTTGCTTGTGTGGTTGGCTGCAGTGGGCTCCCTTTGCAAAGCAAGCCCTGAAGCAGCTGGAGGGAGTGGAGATCCCGGCGCTGCCAGCCAGCCTGACAGCCCATACATACAAACTCTGGTGAACCAGCACTCGCGACTTGTGTGTTTCTGACCAGTCTGGTCGATCGTCTTCTTCTGGGCTCCTATGAAATCAGTATTCTGGCAGCAGCTGGCTGGTGTCTTCTTTGGGCCGGGGTTTGCCTGTGTGCAGTGTATATGCAGCACTGAACAAGGTCCGCTCTGTGGCTCGCCCGAGGTAATGTCTTGCATGTGGTGCACACTAGCTATCATTAGCAATTGGCTTGGAAGGGTGGCTCCCGTGGATGCAATTCTTGTCCACTCTCTTGAAGTACTGCCTTTCATCGTATCATCATCAGCAGCATGATGTGTCCGTATGACTTTGCAGCACTGAAAGTGTTTCCATTCCTGACCAGCACGCTTCTGGAATACTCGCTTCATGCGAGCTCACGTATGGCCAGTTTTGCTTTCCTTCTCAGATGGTGCCTCGGGGCAGCGTATGGCCAGACCCTTTCATTTTCACTGAGTTTTGATTGCACCTGTACCACTAGGACCTCAGCGTGGGAAACTTGTTTGTATTCTTGCGGCTCGCATACGTGCTCTTCTTACCTCAGAAAGGCCCAAGTGCAACAAAGGCTGTGGACTTACTGCAGGAATGTGTGAACCACAGAGGGCCAGATCTACCCTACTAGTTGGTCAGCAAGCCATCGACTTTGTGGGAGCACTGTTCCGCCGCAAAAGGTTGTAAGCCTCGCCCGCAACGCAGCTTCAAGCACACGACCCAGCTCTAGATTAACAAAACACTATAGAAGAGAATTTCATACTGAAACGAACGTAAACGGAGTGTCCCCAAGAATTTTATGGGGCCGAGTGGCGCGCCCTTGCGCGCCCATGTTACAACCGCATGCACAGCACCTACTGATTGGAAAGCTGTTAGATACATATCACGGTTGGATATCACCTTCCTGTTCAGAACATTCGTTTGTCATAACATACCTTCGCACGTCGAAACTTGCTAGGCAGCCACTGTACTGGCAGTGCGACTTGATCTCTCGGGGCTGGGCTCAGCTGGCTGCATGGAAGGACCTCCAGGTAGCATAGGAGGAGTGAGGGAGGGAAGTGACATAGCCATAGTGGCAGCTGCTGCCAGGCCATTGTCAGTCAAACAATGGCACTCCCCTCCAGTCACCTGCAGGCCCAATGGATATTGATGAAGGTCTGCAAAAGCCAGCTGAGCCACCGGAGGAAGCAGGAGAGCGAGCACCACCACTGCACGCGGCAGGATGGCAAGCAGGAGCAGCCCTGCAACAACCAGTCACCGCAGAAGCAGCTGCGGCTAGCGTTGATATGCAACCGGTTGGGCATACCTTGGCCTCAGTAGCTGCACCGCCAGCAAGTGCAGCAGAGGCGCCGCCAGCAATGCCCTCAGCAGGACCTTCACTTGCACAAGCAAACGCTACGGGGCCGATAAGCGCTGCAGCAGCAGCGGCGGCAGCAGCAGCACCACCAGCAATAACAGCAGCAGCACCACCACCAGCTGCAGCACCAGCAGCCACAGGTTTTGAGCCCGCGCCAAGCCGCAGCAAGAAAGGCCGCAGCGGCGGCGGCAAGCGCAGCGGCAGCGAGCCGCCGCGTGGCGCCGCCGCCGCTGCCGGCAACGAGCTTGTCCGGCTGGCAGGGCCGATATCAGACGAGAAGCTTGAGCGGCAGTGGCGGCCTGTGCGGCTGTCTGAGGAAGAGAAGGCTGGGCAGATAGATCTGGATGACTCAGGTCTGGGAGCCTCCTCCAGCAAAGGCTACCGCATGGTGGGTAATAAGCAGGCACTGATTAACGGGAGCGGGGGACTGTGCGGTATGGGTCGCAACCAGGTTAGGCAGGGCCCCAGCATGGTCTGCTGCCCTGCAAGTGACATCCCTCATTCCCCTTGCGGGGGCCACTCATGTGAAAACACTTCCACGGATGCCAGTCAGACCCCGCCTGCTTCCGGTCGCAGGTGCGGTCGACGCACGGCGCTTATGAGGGCACTTGGTATTTCGAGGTGCTCTTGGAAGACCTGGGCAAGACAGGGGCTGCCCGGGTCGGGTGGTCCACCGGGCGTGGAGAGCTGCAGGCGCCAGTCGGCTATGATGTGTGGAGCTATGGCTACCGCAGCTTGGGAGGATCCAAGGTACGGCAGGGGAAGAAAGCTTGCCTGCCTACCCTTCTTCCATATGTTATCAAACACATGTTAGCCCGATGACCACTCCAGGCAGGATGACCCACCCACCCACCCCATCTTTGTACAGGGCGTTTTATATGCTGGGCTCCTGGCATGCCTGGAGCACGGCATGACACCATGCCATCCCATCATGTTGGCTGTAAAACCTCCTGCTGCTGCTGCTGTCTGTGCCTTGACCAAGTGCTGCGGCTTGTTGGCTGACTCCCGGGAGGCTCGGGCCGTCTACGCTGCCCTCCCATCTATTCCTCAGCACTGCAGCCAAACATCCGTCCCGCTCTCTCCTGCAGGTGCACGCTGGGTGGCGGCATGAGTATGGGGAGGCCTACCAGACGGGTGACGTGGTGGGCTGCCTCATCCACCTACCACCGGGTGGCAAGCCGTGGGAGAAGCAGCTGGAAGGTGCGGGACCAAGGGTACTACTACCAACCTACCTTACCCTAAGGGTACTACTCCCACTGGTACGGGGAGCGAACCAGCTGGGGTAGCGAAGCGCCCGGCAGCACCCAGTCCGAGGGCAGTGTTTGGTGCTGAGGCTGGGAGATGCCTCCTGCATGCTCCATCATGTGTATCTGCTGCCTCTCGGCCACTGTACTGGTTAGTAAGGTCGACTCTCTCAGCGTGGTGCTCCATTGCAGACACACCCCGCCTCTCTTCGCAGCATGGACCTTGCAGCCATCTTGCACTCTGTGTTCACATGCATCTGCCGCAGAGGCGGTGACCTACAAAAAGAAGGCCTACTGGGTGGAGGGGGAGGAGGAGACCAAGGAGCCCGACCCAGAGACACCCGCCCTGCCTGGCAGCTGGGTGGCCTTCACCCGCAACGGCAAGCTCCAGGTGCGTGCTGTGGGGAGCGCCGGTGGAGCCTGTCACACCGGGAGCGGTGCACCAGATTGGCAAGTGGGGACGTACCCTGGTCTCCGGGCCCACTGGCCTACTCAGACCCACCGGAGCATTTTCTGGTTTCAGGTGGCTGGAAGTAAGGGTGGAAGTGCCAGTCACGGGTGTAGCTTGCGTGAAGTTGTTGCTTGTGGCAGGTAATGCGGACAGGGACACGTTAGGGGGGGAGGGGGGCTAACAGGTTTGATTGCAGTAGTGGTCTGGGGGTTTGCCTGGGTTGCTGATTCATTACTTACTCCTAAGCTGATGCCGGAAACCACCAGTGAAGGTTGGTGCTTTTTTCTGCAGGGCAAGGCCTTTGAGCCCATCAAGGAAGGGACCTACTACCCCGCCATCTCCCTGTACACAGATGCCGCCAAGGAGCCGTTTGAGACAGCCAGGGTGCGCTGCAACTTTGGAGAGACTGCCTTTGCCCACCCGCCGCCGCAGCTGGAAGGGGTCCCCGCAGCCAAGCCTCTGTGTGAGGTGGCGGGGCCACGACCGCAAGCAGCCAACGGCAGCGGGCAGCAGGAGGGGCCTGCTGGGTAGGCGAGGGTAGACCCAGGGCAGCTCGATTGTCATTTGCAGCATGGTTCGGGCTGGGGTAGTTCTGCACGTGTGACCCGTGTTTGGGAGGCTTCATAGCAGAGCACAGTTGGAAGTAAGGCAATATATAGGTGTGCCCTATCCCCGACATGTAGGTGCGCATCAAAACTTCCAACTGTGCTCTGCTATGAAGCACCAATCACCTGCCTGCTGAGGTGATCTTTCATGTGTGGCCTTGAATGGTTACAAGCCGAGAGCAACTGGCCCAAAATACCCCCACAGTTCAGAGGCGGGGCTGTTATTAACATGGGATGCCAAGCTGGCCGGTCCGGTCCTCACCCTGCTTGCCTTCAAGGGGCGTGTCCCTGCCCTCTTAACCTCCCTGTCTTGCAATGACCCATCGGCCTGCTGCTAAAAACTGCACCATTCAAGTTGACCGTTTCAAGCCCTCAGAGCTAACAGGGCCTCCAGCCCCGGAGCTGATACTACCAGCTTTGCGCCTTACCTGCCACCATCACCCGTCCTGCATTCCAAGGGCTACTCTAGTATCATGCCCGCCCCACGCTGCCATGCAGGCGGCAGATCCAGTTTGGCCAGTCTTGTTCCTGCAAACGATTGATTCTTCTCCCACCCCACCAGCCTGACACGTGCATCGTACCAGCTGTCCTGAAGGCCACCTGCCCTGTTCCCAGCCAGCCAACTTGCACTGGACCGTCACAGCTCATCGTGCCCAGCCTCGACCCCTTCCAGCTGCCGCTGCTTGGCTGCCAGCAGGTCCTTGAGGCCCTGCACCTGCTGCGCGTGGCAGGCGGCTGGGGTGGACAGCTCAGCATGGTACTCACACCGGCTGGGCTCCTCCACATGTGTGAGCTCTTCTCTGTCTCCGCAGTGGAGCGCCACCTGTAGAGGAAGCAGTAGAAGGAAACACTAAGGGTGGACACGCCCCGTTCGTTACCTTCAGATGGACCACAACAGCCAGCAGGGGGGCAGCTCAGCCACGGCACCCACTGGGGTCTCGGAAATGTTTTGTAGTGCACCTGGGACCACCTGCCAGGGGCCCAGCACACCCACTTACCCTTCATGACCAGCTGTACCGCTTTCTTGGCATGCAAAACGGACCGCAAACACTTGGTGGCATTGACAGGGCATCACCTCCCCACCTGCCACTGCCTACCCCTTTCCAACCTATCGTGCAATGCTCCCGCCACACAGGCAGCCCTTGGTCACCCAAGCTGCCTCCCTCCACTGCTACCGCACAACTTCTCCGCAAGGGGGGACCGCTCACCTCGATGCTGCGAGCCGGGCCCTGCCAGCAGGTCTGCCCCTTGGTGAACTTGAAGGAGCTGTGGTTGGGGCCAAAGCCTTCCCAGGTGCCCAGGGAGGTGGCCGAGGGGCCTTCTTTCTGGGAGGCCTTCCCAAAGGGGCACACCTCGTACGTGTACTTGTCCACCTGCAGGAAGACTTTTTGCCAAGGTCAGCAACATTGTGACAGGGCAGTAGAAGTGCTGCTGATCTGGGGCAGGACGGCAATGGTGGGTGTGCGGAAGGGAGCACAAGGTGTAGCAGGGGGCGGCAGCTTCCGGCCACATGCCAGGGGCCTAGGTGGGCACGGCAACCCACGGGCAAACTGCCCCTTCACTGGTGAGCTCCTGCTGTCAATGCAATCAATAAACAATACTACTGAGGGCCCCAGAGCGCAGCAATGCGGGGCGCTCTCCCCTGAGCAATGCCTGACCTACCTGGGCCTCGAAACACTTGTCGGCAAGCGCGACATACTCGTCTTGGGGGCCAAACTCCCGCCCAAGCTTCTCTTCTAGGCCCTTCTTCTCGCTCTGCACTCAAATGTGCGAAGGGTAAGGGGGGCATGTTGGCGTGTAAACAGGCCTCGCAACAGGGCCTCAGCAAGGCGCGGCAAGACAGGCAAGACAGCGTCAATGTTAGCCCGGAGGAGAGAGCCTGCTGACAGGATGACCGCAGGCTTCATGTGGAGGGTCTGCTGCGGCACATGACCTCCTCCTATAGATTTGCATGGCAGAGTGGAGGCCATCAAGCAAAGCCAGGTAGTGGCATCGCAAGCATGCTGTCCCTGTTGTTGTTCTGTACCAGTACGATCACAAGCAGCGGACCCCACCTTGAGATTCTTAAGCTTGCCATCCACTTCATAGAATTTGGACCGGGCTTCGTTCAGCTTGCGGTTCACCTCCTTCAGCTGCTGCTCTGCACCACAGCACAGCACAGAACAGCATGACAGCAGCTGAGAAAAGATGGCAAGGGCATCAGGTAGGCCAAAGGAAGCAACGGTGGAGAGGCCTGTGCAAAGAGGTGATATTAATACAAGCCATGGATGCTCGTGCACTGGATGAGGTCTCCAACAACACACAAAAAGCTCAGCACTCGTGGGAAACAAGCTTAGAAAGGTCTGCCTGGGCACCCAGCTCTCCCGCGCAAGCCTGGCTTCATGCCCTTGTCCCTCCCTCCCTTCAAAGCAGCAGGTCCACAGCAGGTGATCATGCACAACCTACCAACAGCAGACAGCGGCTTGGCGGGGGTGCCCCCCTCCTCAGCAGGAAGTGGCCGGCCCGTCGCCTTGGCTATGAGCTTGCGTCCCCAGCTCCTTGCTGCAGCAGGCACAGCAGGCACATCGCCCTTGGTCTGAAAGTCTGTAGAGCAGCCGGAAAGGGTGTGGGGCGGCCGGGGAGGTACCCGAGTTCCCGTGCAGTTGCAAAGAAGACCGGCGGGACTGGCTGGTTGTTGCCATTTGATGGCATGGGCAGCATCAGCCTGCTGACCTACTGGCCTCAACAGGAAGGCAAGCACGCAGAGGTGGAATCACAGACATAGTTACCCTCGGCCGGAGGAAGCAAACACCACACATTTTGCCTGTTGTGAACAAAGACCAGGGACCCTTGCCAGAGGTGCATCCTCCACCATAACGTGCTATCAGGAATGCAACTGGGGCTGACCTTTGACAGCCCAGGGCAGCAGCTGTGCCTTCAGACCCTCCAGCTTGGAAGGCAGGGACGCCGGTGGTGAGTCGTAGGCTGAGTCGTCCTCAGTCGATGAGGGCTCCTCGTCATTAAACGGGCCCTCCTCTTGGGTGATATCGTCCTGTACACGGAACAACCAAGTGATAAGCCAACAGGAATGGCCGCAGAAGGCAGGATACTGTGCAGGCACCTACACCTTGAACTTGCATACACTACTCACTCCCACAGCCGGTGCCCGTACACTACACACGAGGTGGCGCATCAACATAGAGGGCATCAGCCTGGGGCCTGCACCTCGCCTAGGGCAAACGCCGAGAATGGCAGCAAGGATCCTGAGGAGGGCTGCATCAGATTCCTCTGGCTCACCGGCCGAGCAGTAAGCAAGCAGGATTGCTAAGACTGCCACTGCCATGCCACAACCTACCAGCGCGCATGCTTGTCAGTTTGCACCACAGGGCCCTCTAGGCAGGCCCTGTCTGACCAGCCACTGCCCTGCCAGTGCATGGTAAACAGCCCCAGAGCACCCAGCAGGCTGTGTCGCCGACTTGCCTCTTCGTGGTGCGGAAACTCGTCCTCCTCGGTGCCTTCCAGCGCATGGCTAGGATCTTCCTGCGGCCCCTCAGGAGCTGCTTCCTCCCCCTCCTCCTGGAATGCTGTGCCCTCAGCGCTGCTCTCATCACTATCCTCTTGATGCTGGTGGTCATCCCCAGAGCTCTCTTGGTCCTCCTGGCTGCCCGCCCCAGGGATCCACTGCGCTGCCACCCTCCGCGCAATTTCCTCCGCGCTCTCCTCCTTCCCGTCTGCTTCCTCAACCCCAGGCACGTCCCCGTCAGTTGAGGATACAGTGGGCTGCCCATCCTCTGTCCCAGCCGCATCCCCCTCAGTACCTGATGCGCCCTCCTGCTGCCCCTGCTCAGCGGGCTCCAGCCCCGTCTGCTGCTCTGCCTGTGCCGCCTGGTGTGCCGCTTCTTCTGCTTCCTTGGCTTTCCTCTCAGCCTCGTCTGCCGCACGCTTCTCCTTGTCAAGTTTGGCTTTCTGCTCCTCAAGTTTGGTCTTGAGCCCTGCAAGAGGGCCAAGGGCAGGCGGCTGCTGTAAAGCAGCAGAGGTTCTATGCTGCCGTGTGTTCAGATGCCTAACCATGTGTGCCAGCAGCTGCGTACTGGGGCTGAGTGCATGCCACTCACATATCGCAGCAATACTTGGGAGGTATGTTACAAACACAAGCCTGGCCCCACGCAGGCCCCCTGAGTAAGAAAGCAAAGCGCAGCAGCACAGCAACCCAGAGCGGCAGGAAGTGCACAAGGCCATGTAGCACATCAGGGCTAACAATCCATCACGACAGCAACCTCCATGTGCCTGATGGGCCCATACACAAGTGTCACCGCAAAGCAGAGCAGTAAATGAGCAAGGAGGATGCTCTTCTTCGCCCCGCTGGCCGCCCACCACGCAGCCGGCGCCTGCCACGGCCCCTCCACCCCAACACGGCCGCCGCAAGAAGGAAACAGCCAGCAGGGGTGAGGAACACTAGCGCTTGGAGTGCCCTTGAGGGTGCCACGTCAGCAACCCCCACCATTGCTGCCAGCTGCCGAGCCTCGTGACCGCCGCTGCTGCTGCCGCCACCACTGCTGCGGTTCCTGCCAATGCCAGTGCTGCTGCCTCTACCGCTGCGACTTCCTGAGCTGCCGAGGGACGCCACGTCAGCAATGACGTCAGCGACACCACCGGCAGCACCCTCACCTTGGGCTTCGTCCACTGCCTTCTGCTGCAAGGCAATCTCCGTTTCAAGCTCGCCCACCCGCGCCCTCCACCCCTTCTTGATGCCCACAGCATCAGCAATGTAGCCCTCCTTGGCCTTCAAGCCTGCCTCTGCAGCGGCCACATCTGCCACCAAGGCCTGAAGGGACGCTGCCCCCAGCTCCTTGCAGCGGTTGGAGCACTTGCCGGCGCGCTCGTCGGTGCCATCGCAGCAGTCTGCACATTCCAACTGGAATTTTTTAATGACGCCAGGGAAGAGTTTGGCGCTCACTAAGGTGGGGCAGGTTTATCTGCAGTGCTTGGTATCAAGTCAGACCAGCTGGGCTAGGTAATCATGCAATATAGACATTTGAAGTCTCAGAATCGGAGTATGCTAGACGAATGTAGCTCTCCACCAGAACATGGAAAGCGCTCATCAGGTAAGGGACTGAGCTGAGTACAAGTACGGCTGGCGCACGTGCGTGTGTCCACCCATCACAGCCACTCACCGCACACTCCGTCGTCCACCATAGTCGCGTTTAGCAGCAGGGGTTCGTGACCCACGTTTGAACAGTAGAACCTGCCGTTAGGACATGCTGCCGTACCTGTAATAAACAAGACAACCTTACTGCCTGTGGCCACTCTCGAGACCAGGCCTGCACTGTCATAAACACTTATACCTGGCTCGTCGGTGCCATCGAAGCAGTCGCAGTAGTCGTCGTTCACATGAGCAAAAGGGATCGCCTTCAGGCCATCAAGGCAAGAGAACACCCCATCAGCCCCTGTGTACTGGGGGCGCAGCTTGGGATCGAGGCCTCGTATTGCTGACCCACTGCAGCTCCAGGCTAACGTTAAGCAGGTGAGCACAAGCAAACGACTGTCGATCATGGCTGCCGCCTTCAATGATCAGTGCATGCCTAGCTACTGTTTGTGCGATCCTACCCTTCAAATCACCTCTTTGGCACTGGAGGGCGATTGGTGGTAAGTTAGCAGGAAGAGCTGGCCGCGGGAAGGGTTAAGTTCCAGAGCGCAAGTAGATGCACCTAGATGTTAAGCTGAGGGAAAAGTGGTGCCTCCCCTTTCGATACCTGTTGGATTATGGACGTCCTCGACGCAATTGACGGCCTTGGCGACGACCGTTTCAAAGGGCGCATCATAAAGTCAATCTCTATTATCGAACGGACTTTGGATCTCTTTGGGTGAGCGGGCATGCCTACCGCCTTCACAATACTGCGTGAGATCGGTGACAGGGATCGGATGCAGCAGCCGATCCTAGTGCAAATTTGTGCTTCACAGTAGTTGTTATATGTATTTAGGGTTCTTAGCTGGGAGTGCCTCTTCTGTCCACACTGTATGGAACACTAACTGGATTTCTGGCTGCTCTCTTGCCTGGTACAGCCCTGCTGGGGTGGCCTTCAGCTTCAATGGGGGCAAGGACTCTACAGTCTTGCTGCACCTCATCCGCGCAGCTGTGGTGGAGTGGCGCTGCCGGCACCATGCAGCGGCGGCGGCGGCGGCGGCAGGAGCACCAGGCCTGGCAACAGCAGCACTGGTGCCGGCAGTAGCTGTACCAGCAAGGGCATCAGCGGTCGCCCCAGTCCAAACAGGGAGACAAGCAGCAGCAGCAACAGCAGCAGTAGCAGGAGGAGGAGCAGGAGTACCACCACTGGCAGCAGCTGAGCCCAGCAGCAGCGACAGGCCGGGCTGCGGCAGCCTGGGCGGCATCACCACGTTCTTCTTCCATGACGACCGCGACTTCCCAGAGATCACCGAGTTCACCCACCGGGTGAACGCTGAGCACGACCTGCGCATGGAGGTGCTGCATGGGGACTTCAAGGCCGGCTTGGCCAGCCTGCTCAGCCGCAGTCACATCAAGGCAATCATCCTGGGGACGCGCAAGTGAGTGGGGACTTGCCCAGGGCAGAGACAATGAATGGGTGGGGAGGGATTGGGGGACAGACTGTGTGCCAGTCTTGCTTGCTGGGATGTGGTGAGAGGTGGAAGTGTGGCAGGCAGGGTGTGGCATAGGGCCTTTTCATGCAAGTGTACGAAGAAGTGACGTTGACGGAGACGTTATGCCGTTGAGCCAGCTAGGGCATGGGAGGTGATACGTGCCTTGTAGGGCGGGTGGCCAGGGGGCTTGAACAGCATAGCTGTTGGGCCAGCACTCTTGTGCCCCGCCTCAGCTGCACTTGCGTGGGTACTCTCCCAAACGCCTAAGGTCCGAGGTTGGAGCTCCATGTGTGTGCGCCTCTGCAGGGGCGACCCCAACGCTGGGGACCAGGACACGCTCTGCATGAGCAGCGTAGGCTGGCCCGCATTCCTGCGGTGAGCTTGTATTCCTACAACCATTCTGTCTGCTCCCACATAGCATGAGCGATACCCAGGTTTCTTGCCTAGGGCCCCATCATATTTGTTTGTCCTTGCTTGAGCCACGTCACGAGGCTCATGCTGTGGCTGGCATGCACATTGCTCGTCGCGTGGCAAACCCATACCACGACAGCGTACATGGTTGTGACTGACTAGCTAGTGATTTGTTGTAGCATCCCCACACCTGTTTCCACACAATTACTCTAGTATGCTGGTCTTCTGCAATGTGCTGTCAAGGCCAGATTTCCTTCCAGGGTCGGTCCGGCCCCGCCTGAGCCCACCCACTGCACCTGTGACAGTGGCCAATTGCCTTAAGACCTGCCCCTCCCCATCCTCCTCAGAGTCAATCCCATCCTGGACTGGAGCTACCATGACATCTGGGAGTTCCTGCGGCTGCTGGGCGCCAGCTACTGCTGCCTCTATGACCGCGGCTTCACTTCCGTGGGCTCCGTTGACAACACAGAGCCCAACAGGTAACTGGCAGACCCCAGCAAATCCCGTTAGAACGAAGAGGAAGTAGGCTGCCAGACCCGCGCAAGGATGCAGTGCAATGTCAAGGCAAGGCTGGAGCAGCATAGGCACCAGACCCCTAGCCCGCTGTCCCCTGCAGCGCTCTCATCAAGGAGGATGGCAGCTATGCGCCCGCCCACTTGCTGTCCGACGCGCGGCTAGAGCGGGCGGGGCGCACGGGCGGCAAGCAGCGGAGAGCGGAGACTCTGGGCGCAGACGCCCGCTCCGCAGCGCTGGTGAGCGGCTGCCAGCCAGGTCGTCAGTACCCGATGCATGGTGGCCGCAGCAGTGACCGGCAGAGCAGCAGTACTGCAGCAAGCCGAGGCTCACTCCTGCTCGGCTGCAGCAACCTGCATCGGGCTGTAGCTTGCTTTGGGCCCTGAATGAGGGACCCAGGCATCAGGAGAGGCCCCTCCCCCCAGCATGGCAGCTTCTGGGGTCATATGCATGTCAGGTGGCCTGCCAGCTGCTTCCCCCCCGGCTGCAGGTCATCATTGGCGATGAGATTCTGGCTGCCAAGGTGGAGGACACCAACACCAAGTTCTTGTGCTCGGAGCTGCGGGCCATCGGCTGGCAAGTCTGCAGGGCAAGTGGGGGTCACGGGTGGGAGGTCGGGGCAGCGGAACGGAGAGAGATAGAGCGTCCTGGGCGCTTGCGCGTGCCACCAGGGTGTTGTGGGTTTGTCAGGCAGCATGCCCAGGCAATATTGCAAGCCCGGAACATGTAGGCTTTTAGGTTCCTGTCCAGGCAGCTACATTATGCGCCCAGACACGCCCCGTGCATGCCGCTGCTGTGCTCACTTCTCCTCCCATCACCTCCTCTGCCTGCATACCGGATGCATGCGCACCGCGGCTATGCAGGGTGCTGGTAGCCAGCTGTAGCCCCACGGTGCTCATTCTCTCCTTGCAGGTGGTGATGCTGCGAGATGAGGTGGAGGCCATTGCTGCCGAGATACGGACCCTCTCTGAATCGTACGACATTGTGATAACGTCAGGAGGGCTGGGCCCTACGCTGGATGATGTCACCATGCGGGCTGTGGCAGGTGGGGCCCACCGCTTCCCACATGGCATCCGTGCCTTGGCCGTGGCTTGCTAGCTGGGATACTGCATGTGGGTAGCTGTGTGGGTGTGGCAGGAGCTGTTCGACCAAGGGATAATCGAATGTGTCTGGATGGCCTCACAAGTGCTCTGGGCCTCTGATGTGAGCCTGTTGGTGGCAGCTGTCATGTCCCACCAGCTAGCAAAAGGCTATCACCAGCCACCTGCTGCATGGCGGGGGCCGGGACCGCCCCAGGGCACTGCTGTTGTAGGCAGTGGGTACACTGCAGTCAAATGAATCGTACGATGTATTACCATGTCACCTGACAACCCTTGAGAGTGGGCAGACTCTTGCATGTTGGCGGGTTGGTTTTTAAAGGCCAAGTGGTGTTACTGTAGAACTATATGCCTCCCTGTATTTGCATATGCCCATGCCTACACCGTGCCGCCGTAGTCAAGGTCCTTGTTTTAGTCCCACCTGCCTGCGTAGCTGCCTTTGAGCGATCACTGGAGCGGCATCCAGAGCTGGAGTCACGGCTTCGACGGTATTTCGGCGCCGACATTACAGAGTCACACCTCAAGATGGCAGAAGCACCCACAGGCAAGAAGCCTTGCAACACCTTATGGGCTGCTGGTAGGCGTTGGAAGCTCAGCCTCACGACCCTTGGCTCACCGCCGGACACAGCTTCATGTGTGTGGTAGTGCTAATAGGTTCTGTAATGCTTCTTGTCCTGGCTGCTTTGGCATGCCTGTTTCTATATTTCCTCCGGGGGGTTGTTTGGGAACCTCCTTTCCATGACTATGCAGGGACGGAGGTGTCCATCATTGAGCAGCATCTAGACAGCGGGAAAGTGTCGCCGTTCCCCCTGCTGCGCTGCCGCAACGTCTTTGTGTTGCCAGGCATACCCACGCTCTTGCAAAAGAAATGGCAGGTACGCATGGTGTGCTTCGCTGCTGCCATTGATGCTGTGCTCCTTGCTGAAATCAAGGCTTGCTACTTTGTGAGACAGGCACGGCAGCAGCACGATCAAGGTGCATGGGCAGTGCACCCTTCTTTGCAGGCCGCTTGGCTCTGTGCAAGTGCTCACTTCTGTCCATTTGCCTTTTGCCGGACACAGGCAGTCAGCGAGCCGCTTGGCTCTGTGCAAGCAGTTCCCCTTGTCTATATGCCCACACAGGCAGTCAGGGAGCAGCTGCTGGTGGAGGCAGGGCGGCAGTCTCCCTTCCACACGGTGTTGCTGCGGCTGGGAATCAACGACGAAACCCGGGTCGCGGCGACCCTGGAAGAAGTGGCAGCGGCGGTGGGAGGCGGGGTGGCGATTGGCTCCTATCCGGTGAGGACAAGCAGCGCTGTAGAATGGTTGGTGCATGTTAGATGGGATGCAGGAGGAGGGCGCCCAGTGGCGGAGCCCTCCGCGAGCTAATGGTGGATGGTGCACCACAATGCCAAACGGTCGCCGCAGTTGTGCTGGCTGCCACTTGGTGTTGGTTTAAACTCCAGGTCCCATGCCGGCAGAAAGGCTTCCATGTTGACACGCGGCTCGCAAGCGCAGGCTGGTAAATAAAGTCATGTGCCAAGCTGCACTCTTGGTGTGCAGGTGAGCAACCAGGTGGACGGTGCTGAGCTGGTGCTAAGCCTGGAGAGCAAGCAAGAAGCCAAGCTAGAGCAGGCACGACAGCTGCTGCTGCGCAAGCTGCCCAGCGCCACGCTCGTGGCAGAGCAGAGAGACGGTGATGTGCTCAACAGCCCTATGTCCCGCGGAGGTGACGCCACGTTTGCTCCCGGACCCTGACAGCCTCAGAGTAGCACAGGCGCTGAGGAAAGGCATAGGCTGGGGGTTTGTAATGTATAGCTTCAGAGCTGCCATGGCGATGTAAGATAAAGCCAAGCCGGAAGCAGGCCCCATGCACCCTGCTGAGCATGTAGCGGCGCGTGCGCCCAATCTGCTTTGCATGCCATGCATTTACACCTCAGCCTAGAGCGCTACTGGTCATACGAACAGATGTTTACCTTGAAACACATCAGGATCCATTCCAACGTAAATCTCATTGAAACGGGACACGCTAGTCGAAGTGATGATCAGCCGGCACTTCATAACTATCTGTCGCGGGCATGGTCGCGGGTTCGCGTCGTCCAGCACGGTGCTAGAACCACCAGGCAGGTGGTAGGAGTTGTTAGAATTTTGATCCTACCCCGGTCTCGACATTACAGTGCCTCTCGCCAGGGACCTTGCCTGGCATCTGCTGCCTGCCCTGAGTGGTTGAGACGTCCGTCTGTCGCCTGCACTCTGCAGTTTATCTGGTGTTTGGTGCAACTGGAGGCATCGGTAGCGAGCTTGTGACGCTGCTGGCCAGGCAAGAGGGTGCCAAGGTGGTCCTTGCTGGCCGCGACGCAGCAAAGCTGGGGAGCCTGCGTGGCCTCTGTGGGCCCAACGCTACACTAGCAGTGGTTGACCCCCTGGATCCAAACCAGGCAAGCAAAGACTGCTCTGAAGATGAATAGATGCACTGGCAGATGTCCTTACACCGAACGAGGCGAGCGTACAGCTGTGCTATGCTCAGGGCGTGTGGGACAGGCGTAGTCCAATCTCAACAGTCGCTGGCTTGTCCCTTCTATGTCGTAGGTGGACTCGTGTGTTACCAGTGTGCTCAAAGAGCATGGCAGCCTTAATGGCGTAGCCAACTGTGTGAGTGATGATTATTTGGCTGGCACTCGGAGTGCCAGCACTGCAGCATGTGCCATGATACTGTACTGCTGGTTGAGACATAGTCAAATGATGCGGTCAGGCCCTGCGGCAGGTGTAGTACAGGGGTTGATAGATTGCAGTGCTGCTTGCCGGACTATGAACTCAGATGCAATATGGTCGTTGCAGCCTCTACACAAGGCGACACTCCCGCACAGCAGCACAACCATGCTAGAACTTCGTCATGTGTCTTCAGTGAATATCAGCACATGGGTTGTGAGATAGCTCAGCTCATATCGTGATGCAGGTGGGGAATGTGCTGCTGAAATCAGCACACACCACATCACTTGCCGAGTTCCAGAATGTCATTGATGTCAACCTCTTGTCTTCCTTCAACATCCTCAAGTCGTCCGTGAAAGCCATGATGCGAGGGGGAGGGGGCTCTGTAGTGTTCTGCACCTCAGCCGGTAAGGGTAGTCACAGCATTGGCCCTGCAGGGGCGGCAGGTCGTGCGGTCAAACAAATTTGGCTGCTAGGGCTTTACATCCACTGTTGCCTGTGGGTTTGCCAGGGTGTTCGAGAGACTAAGCATAGCCATGTCACAGTTAGGGCTTGTGACAATCTCACCTATTTGCCCCTTATGCTTACTTGCAGTGGCAAGGCATGGCATCGCCAACCATGAGGCCATCGCTGCAGCCAAGGTGGGCTCATGGGTAGACCTACCTGCCTGACAGCTGTGAGGCATCAACCAATGCCAAGTGTCATTTTCGGCTTGCGGTGGGTAAATCTCCGGCTTCTCATCGAGGGGGTGTAGATGGTGGAGAAGTCTAAAGTTGGGTGCTGAGGTGTATGTGCACACAGGGAGGCTGGAAGGGCTGCTCAAGTGCAGTCCAGTGTCAAGCGGCCACAGCCAACCGCTCCCCACACTTCTACCCTGCCTGCGTAGGGAGGTCTGGCCTCGATGGCCCTCAGCGCAGCCGCCACCTATGCCCCCAAGAACATCCGCATCAACTGTGTCTCCCCCGGGCTGACAGACACCCCCCTCGCCTCCCGCATCACCTCCAGCGAGCCCGCCCTCAAAGCCTCCACCGCAATGCATGCCCTGAGGCGGATCGGGCGGCCAGAGGAGGTGGCAGCCGCCATTGCATTCCTGCTGGAGCCCCGGAACTCCTTCATTACAGGGCAGAACCTGGGGGTAGATGGGGGTCTGGGGTCCGTACGGGCCAGCTGAGCTTGCTGAATATGAAAGAAAGCATTCGTGGGCGCCTTGTGTTACCAGGAAGGGCAGCCCTTGGCTGCCTGGTGTTTCCCTTGGTCAAGTGTATGGAGCAAGAGTGTTGCTTGGCTTGCTTGCATGGTGGGAAGGTAAATGGCATGGCGGCAAGCCTTCTCAGGGGTGTAGTGTAGAGATAGATGGAGTACCAGAATGGGTTTAGCTGTGTTGCCACACGAAAACTTGTTTGCGTCTTCGTAGTTCGACGGTTGATGGGGCTGTCAACAATCAGTTGTCCAGTTTGAGCAGGCTATCAAGTACATCAGTTAGAATACATCAAATGGCAGATACAGGGGGTGACATACATCATCCCGCGCACGTGTTACTGTAATACCAGGGCCACTGTGTGACAGACAAGCATTTTAATACGCTGGCACATTTGGTTGTAGTACGCGCTAGCAAGATGCTGCTTGCAGCCAACGGCAGGACAGGCATGCTGTAGGACAGGAAACCAGGCTGCTGGCATACAAAAACTATACTAAGAAGCATGTACTGAAACATTACAGCACCTTCCGGTGCTTGGTCCTGGCAACCCTAGCCCACAATCAATATAAAATGCTATCCGGCTCACTGAACATCTTGGCAGGCAGGAACCAACTCATCTCTTACAACCAAGTACTTGCTCTCGCTGTGTACACGCTGTCGAGGAGGTTGTGCCCTGCCCAAACCTGCCAGGCATGGCTGGACGACCTGCCTATTTCAAGCACGGACAAGTACAAGACCCCGCACATCTTTCCCTTCATTTGCCATGAAACCCTACCACGTCTCATCTTCTGCTTAACCCAAAACATGAAACATATCCTAGCCAACATTTTTTGCACCTGGAGCCCTGCCTGACACGCGCGTATTGCAGCTCTGCACAGGCCCACTCACTGTAACCATTCTACCTCTGCTGTACCAGATCTGGCGCAGGCGCGTTGCGCCCCCTCTCGATGCTGACAACCTTGAAGCCCTTCTTTGCCGCAAAGTCCAGCAAGAAGCGCAGCGCCAGCCTCTGCTTCAGACGCTTCACTGCCGCATCAACAGCAGCGCCAGAGGGCATACCCTGCCCTGCGCCTTGCTGCTGCGCTCCCCCCGCTGCCCCTGTCTTTGTATCCCCTGGTTGTGCGACCCCGGCGCCAGGAAACGCCTGCCCCCGTGGCTGCTGCTCCTGCTGCTGCACTGGCGACGGCGAAAGCTGCTGCTGCTGCTGCTGCTGCTGCTGCTGCGTTGCTGCTGGTTGCGGCAGGTAAGGCGCCCGCTGCGGCTGCAGGATGCCTTCCATGCCAGCAGCGTGGGCGGCCCCCTGCACTGCCTGCGCCAGCTGGCTTGCAAGCGGGTGGTTTGGCTCCCTGCTGAGCATGCTGAGGCCCCTACCCAAAAGCTGCACAAGCTCGCTGGGAGGTGCCACTGCTGCCCCATGGGGGAATGCGGGGTCAGAAGGCACTGGGTAAGCAGCGTGAGCTGACACAGCAGGCAGAGCGGGTGCTGTGCTGTGCTGCACTTGAGCTGGTCGCAGGAGCGGGCCCCCTGTCAATGCAGCTGCCGCAAGCGGCTGCTCCGGCGGAAGCCTCAGCAGCTGTGCACCGCAGTACAGCATGGGTGCTGTTGTAGTCTGCTCCTGCACCAGATCTGACCGGCTTTGCAGCTGCTCCTGCTGCTGCACCTGTGTTGCCAACGTAGCTGGGACCGGTGGTGCTGTTTCCACCTGCTGCACCTCGACACACATGCCCTCAAAGCTCTGGTTGCTGCGGGGTAGCCACACTGTGTTGCCTGGGCTGCCAGTGTCCCCCCCCCTGCTGCCACCACTGCTGCTGCCAATGGTACCGGCGCCCCGAGGTGCGGCAGGACACCAGCCCGCCACGCAGGGCACACCATGGGGGCCTACAGCGGCAATCGGTGCTGCCGGCCTGAGGCTGATGGCGGGTGCTGAGGCGGGCATGCTGGGCATGCTTAGCACCGGTACCTGCACATGCATATCTTGAGCACCGTGCCAGTCCATGGGCTGATGGCTAGCAGGCTTGCGAGCTGCTGCTCGGAGGAATGGAACGGACGGAGGGGCTGCAGCCTGCACGGCAGGGTGGCAGCTGCCTGGCATGCAAGGCCCGTGGTGGCTGGAGGAGCCGAGAGCTCGTGCCTGCCCTGCCCGCTGCCCCGGCTGCTGCTGCTGCTGCTCTGGCGGGCTCCAAGGCATGAAAGCAGAAGACCTACCCGAGCCTAGGGCGCTGGCTGCAGCTGCCAAGGCCTCCAGGCCTGTCGGCAGCTGCCCTGGGGCGTGGGCGCAAGGGCTAGGGCTGCTGCTGCTGCTAGCAATTGGGCTATTGGCGCCTGACACAGGGCAGGAGGTCGCTTCTGAAACAGCCTCCCTGGAGGCTGCTACCGCTAGGGCGCTTGTGGGTGGTGTGGATAGCGGGGTGGCCGGGTGGGCTGGGCTGGGCGTGCCGACCCGCACCGCTTGCAGGGTCGGGGGGTCCCTAGGCGTACCCAGCTTGTAGGGCCACCTGCAGCGCATACAGGCAATGCTGCTCCTTGTGAACCACACACGCTCACTGCACTGCACTGCAGAAGACGTAATCACACCGTTGAAGAGATTTCACCCCTACGGTGTGCTGCCGACACGTGGCCCGTCAAGGCTGGAGTCTTACCAAAAAAAAAGGCCCTGTTGCTTTCCTGGCACCCAAGGGTGACCAAAGCGCAGCATCTGCAGGCCTGCCTCCTGGTCTACCTCAACCGTAGTCACCTTGCAAGTCCGCGTTTTCTGCAAATGCGCTTGAGCACGGAGAGGGACACTCCGAGCTTGACGCAGGCCACATGCGCCGGCAGGTGGTACCTGCAACATGGCGGGGTGGAGAGGCGGGTCA
Organism: Parachlorella kessleri; assembly: GCA_001598975.1. Taxonomy (NCBI): domain Eukaryota; kingdom Viridiplantae; phylum Chlorophyta; class Trebouxiophyceae; order Chlorellales; family Chlorellaceae; genus Parachlorella; species Parachlorella kessleri. The sequence goes on from BBXU01002220.1 coordinate 22,842, forward strand.
CTAGTGTGGTTCGCTGACTGAAACAAGGTTTTGGTAGCTGATCAAGCAGTTGGCAACGTCCAAGGGAGGATTCTGACAATGACAGCACCCTGGCAGCTTGCTACCGGACCCGGCACTCACAATTGCTGCAGGTGTTCCAAGGTGATGCTGCTGGCCAGGACGCCAGTTTGGCATCTGCGGTTCCTATTCCGGGACGAATCCATTGCAGGAGGCACACCTCTTCACGGCCAGGCCTGCATTACGCGGCAGCAGCACTCCGGGCTTGTTGGCCATGCCAGCCTGCTTGCCTAGCCTGGCGCTTAGGTATACAGCCCAACCTGGCGTGATTTTCCCCCTTAAACTCCTTGTGTGGTTACCTGCTATCTGCTAGACTCTCGATGTGAAGGGCCGCTGCCCGCCTTCAGCGCTTGCAAGGCGCGCTAGCTGACGAGTTGGTGAGTTTGGACAGTTATAGCCGCGGTCTTTACAACAAATTTGCTGATTCAGACAAGGTGCAATCACAGCATCGACATGTAGCTGGAACAGCGGGTCCTGCGGGACCCGCAGCTACTGCAGAAGCCGGCGCTGCCCATGAAATTACGTGAACAGGGGGCGCATGTACGAGCAGCTGGTACGAGAGCTCTCCAAGCCCGTCAAAATTGACCCGGATCTTCGTTAAGGTCACTGCTTGATACAGCGCTGTGGCTGCATGACAGCCTACGAGTGTACAGTCATGACTTTACATGTGGACAGCATCAGTCTAGGTTTATGGAACTGCAAGGATATACCTTGACAGCCAACCATCACTGCAAGATAACGAAGATGGCACCCTGCCCTAAAGTTGGGCCAGCTAATACTAGCAGCGCACGCCTTGTGGGATGGCCCTGTAAGCAGGGAGATACCTAAGCACCTACACAGACGCTTCCTGGGTAGCTCTGCATTTCTGCTGCCAGACCCTGGCTTGCAGCCTCGCAGAAGCCACCTCAGCGCGCAACCGTGCCACCTCTGCCCTTGCTTTGTCCAAGCGCGGCTCGTACTCGACAACCAGCCTCGCTTCCGCCTGCTGCTGGCGAGCCCTGGACACCGCCTCCTGCCGGGCAAGGCTCATACCCTCCCTTGCTGCCAGGTCACTGCCTACTGCCGCCGCCAGCTGTACCCCAGCTACCAGCACTGCCAGCTCCCCAAGCTGTGCCTGCTGTGCTAGGTGCTGAACCTCCGCTTGCACCTCGGCAACACGTGCCTCGCAGGCCCAAAGCTCCTCTTGTGCTGCTGTGCACGCAGCCCTCCCCCGCGCCTCGCTGGCAGTGAGCTCCTTCAACACCGCGTCCAGGTGGGCAAAGCGCTGCTTTGATGCAGCTTCCTCCCAGGCAGCATGCTCCAACCGCTCCTGCTGGGCCTGCACCTGGGCTCGGGTGGCGGCAGGTGCTTGCTGAGCTGTGGCTACCTCAGCACGGGCAGCGCGCACAGCGTTCGCCAGGGAAGCTGCTCGCGCTGCCTGCAGCCCAAGAAGTAGCAGAAGTTGTTGTCAGGCACTGCTAGCAAGAGCATGGGTCCTCCGGTAAGTGCAGTACTAGTCTAACAGTCTAGTCTAACAGCGTACCGCCACCTGACCATGCTGCCGCGAGTCCCCCAAATGGGGCCAACAAAAAGCCAGGATGTACTATGCCCACAAACCACAAGATCCAAATACCAATTCTTGAGGGCATGTACCGCCCTGTCCGGACGTGGAAACCAACAAAGAGCACAGAATAAGGTCTATTAAGCTTCTCCATATGTCCTCATTGCACAAGTACTCAGCCAGTTGAAACCAGACCGCGAAGCGCAAAGTGCAGACCGCTAAGTGCAGTACAGCCGCGAGATTGCACCCAGCCCGCCCACAGGGGCACCTCATTTCCCACCTGCCAGGCCTGGTGAGCCTCACCTTGGCTCCCAACTCTTCCTGTAGGGCAGCTCTTTGCCCAGCGAGAGCTTCAAACTGCGAAGAACACTCCTTGATTCTCCCTGCGGCCTTTGTCGCAGCTCTGCTGCCGGCTTCCCTCTCATGCAGCGCCGAACAGATCCTCTCCTCCTGTTCCTCAATCTGCTTTTGCAACCGCTGCCTCTGCTCCGCTTGGGATCTGCTGAGCTTGGCCTCCAGTGCCAAAGCTGCTTCAAGCCTTCTCGCCAGTATGTGATTGGCCAGGACTGTCAACTCCTGCTGTGCAGTCTCACGCTCTAGAGAGGGTAGACGGGTCTGAACTTCGCTGCCAAATAAGGCAGGAAGGTCAGCTGCTGTAGAAAGCCTTGGTTCATCTTGAACGGAACAATGTGCTGGCTGCTCCTGTGCCAGCTCTAATCTAGTAGTTGAAACACGAGATGGGGCTATAGAGTGGACCTCCAGGGCAGTACTGTGGCTCCAAGAGGCGCTGCTAACTGGTCTCGGAATGGTAGGGACCAGATGCTGCACGTCAAAAAGCATACGGGTAAGTCCACTGCTGTGCGCAGGACACGGCCGACATGACATGCGCAGATGCCACCGCGGACATTGTTCGCACCTGGAGTGTCGTAACCAGACAACCAAACATCTTCACTCGGAAGAAGATGGAATACGAATCTGTGCATAACATGCCGGGGCGCTGGTGCTGCTCAGTTCAGCACAGTGGCCCAGGTGCCCTTTGGCTATTTCGGTAGGTAGCCTTGCAAAACAGAAGTACACTGTCCGGCGGAAGAGATATACGTATTTATAAGTATATAAATCTTCAGTTGGTTTGGTATAAATGCCAACTTACAAACAGAGGTTATGACAAAGTGATGACTACTTTCAACATACAGTAACCTGGCACAAACTTCTCCTCCGGGCACCTCCCACTGACCAGACTAACACCAACAACATACTTTCACAATCCCACTCCTTCACATCATCTGAATACATACAGAACTGACGAGCTATGGGATGCTGGCGCACCCCTGGCACGCACACATTACTCTGCGCATTGCTTGTAGTCAAGCCTGACGGGCAGCTGGCCACCATAGCGCACCACACCTGCTGCTGCATCCAGCCAGCACGCAACAGCCACCACTGCCACCCCAGCAGCTGCCGCCTCGGCCACCAGCCTGCTATACACAGGGTCCTTCTCATAGCAGGGAGCAAAGGCCGTACAGTCTCCTCGCTGCACCACAAACACCAACGCTGCGCCGCTGTGGCTGCACTTGTCGCTCTCACAAACGTCACTACCCCTGCTGTGCTCGCCAGCCCCACCAGTAGGCAGACTGCTACTGCTGGCTGTTGCGAGCAGCGTGAGCTCCTTCACGTGGCGCTGCGCCCGCTTGCTCACTGTGTCAGGGAAGAGCGCAATGCCGCCGCTGCCCTGCAGGGGGCATACACACTCCCATGATGGCAGCTTCTCTCATGATCGTACCGAGGGCATTGGTGCAGCAGTGGGGGTGTACAGGGAGTCCCAGTGCAGCCCTTGTATATCAGAAGCACAGCACCCTGCCCTGGCTGCTGGTGCAGGCAATCTGTCAGCGGCCTGGCACTGCCAACCTCGACATACCCAGCGCCCCAGTTGGTGTAAAGAGGGCGCTAAAGCCCACTTGACTGACTAGCCTGCCAGCAGTGCTACAGCACGAAACCTCACCTCTAGCAGGTCCTCTGCAAGGGTCACACTCTTGACTTCCACGTGGGTGGTGCTCCCCCGGCTCCCATGAAGCACAAAGTCAACTCTGGACTTGCCGTCGCTACCATACTTCACCTCTGCAGGGCTTGAGAGGACCATCAACAGTGCTTTACCACTGCTTCATGTCCTGCCCAACACTCCCCTGCTGACTGTCATTCTCCATGCTGGGGATCTACTACAAGCTGAAGCGCAGGACCGACAGCAGGCTGATCTCAAGCCATCCTAACTCACCGTTCCCCCTGTGCTCACCTGCCTGAATGCCAGTGTATGGTGGCAAGCCAGGTATGAGGCGCCGGCTAAGGAGCTGCGCCACCATGGCATTCGCCTTGGCACTGTGCACCCCAACCCAAGTGCCCTGCAGCAGGCCCACGGTGTGAGAACCAGAAGGCCCACTTGATGCAAACAATGCCTGCAGGCTGGCGAATGCAGGGGATCTGAGCCTGTATAGTCGGTGCAAGGCAGCTGTTTGGCAAGCAACCTAATAGTCCCATCCCAGCCACTGCCGCACACCCGCAAGCACATGTTTTGTAAAGCCCTGGGGTAGGCGCACACATGGTGCCAGGCGAACTATTGAAGGGCTCACGACAGCATGGTCAGGTGGCGGTGTGCCTGTTAGACTAGACTACTAGGTGCCAGGCAAATGGGGCACGCAGGGAGGGAGGCATCCACTTACTTACCTCTGGCTCAGGCTGTACCCACTCCAGTGTGTGTGCATACTTGCGCTTTGAGCCAGGTGCAGCGCAGCTGAGCAGCGCAGGGGACGGCAGCCGATCCAGCAGGCCTGTCATTGGGCCGGTGTTGGGCACATGGACCACAGTCACCCCTGTGGTTGTACCCTCCACCTGCTGCTGCTCTAGTGGATCCAAGAGAGGCGCTGGTAACCCTGCAAGCTGCAGCCTGGGTGCATATGAGTTAGGGCCTTGGGGGAGGACGTGGAGGAAGAGTCAGCCAAACACATGGCCCAGCACTTAAAGGGTGGCAAGGACTAGAGCTGGGGATGATCATCACAGCCCGCACGGGTCTTCAGTGGAGTCATTGGACCTCCGACATGGATGCAGACCAGCATAGCCTCACACCTGCACATCACCCAAGAAGCGCTTGTAGCGCCGCAGTAGCGTTCCAGCGACAAGTCCCACACCATAGCTTGTGACTACGATGTCAGACTGGCTGCTGCAACGGTCTGCTGTGGTGCCAGGGTCGGCTGGGACCTTCACAATGCACGCGCCTTTCTTCCTTGAGTCGCGCTTGCTCGCAGCAAGTGGCGCGCTTGCTGCACCACCACAGGCACAGTGGGTTGCCAGGCTTGTTGCTCTCCTAAAAGTGCTCCTTCAGAGGTCAAGACCTGTGATACGGACCTGCTTGTCGTTTTCGTGTCATGAGGTTCGTTCCTAGGTGCAGGCAACCGACCCTGGGTCTCGCTCGCAAGTTAGCAAGCTGCAAAGTTCTGCAGCAGGTCTGCAGCATCCCGGCATGTCATGGCTGAGGAGGGAGAAACTACACCTGCAGGTTAATTGGTCTGTACCCAGGGGGATGGCAGCCTCTCGGATACGATCTGACCAGGCGGGTGCTTCAAACGAAGTGATTAGTAAACATGTCTAGGCCCCCCGCATGCCCCCCCCCCTTCTAAACACATAGACACCATGTAGTTCGCGTACACGCGGCTGCCCATCGCTAGCTCTGCAACGTTGGACATGTGGAAGTGATAGGGAGCACACAGCCAAACCAAGGCCTTGAAGGGGCCATGCCAAGTGTGGTGTGGGACAGCAGGGCGGCAGACTGTGTGTGCTGACCAGCTCTACGGTAAGGGAATAAGAGGAGGCTGACAGAGCATTGCGCAAGCGCTGGGGCTGGCCTGTGTTGTTTGGCCAGCTTAAAAAGCACCGCCTATGACAGAAGCAATGAGTTTTGGCAGGGTAGCAGCACTGTGTGTTGACTAGCTGTGATAGCACCGCTTGTGGCCAGCTTCCCTGGATTTAGCGGGGTGCCGGACTGTGTCATCAGGGATGAAGGTCAGGACTGACTGTAAGGCAGGGTTGAGGACTGTTCCAGTGCCTTTGGACCGAGTCTCGCTCTGGAACATACCAAGGCCACGCCCAACTTGCTGCAGCCTGGTGACCTTGGTCCAACCTCCCACAGTGACTTGCACCTGCTTAAAACCGGAGATGAAGACTTCGAAGCTCAAGCACTGCAGGTACGTTGCAAGAGCTGCTGGTGTCCTCCTTTCACTCGTACTGCAACGGCGGATGAACCTTACACCAAACAAGTTCCCGCTTCCAGAAGCCATGTGCTTCCAACGCACAAAGATTTCAAACCAACAGAGCAGCCAGGCCGAAAACAGGCAGCACGGCAAGATCATTCACACACGCAACTGCAGCTGAAGCATCCTCGTCTAGGAGTTAAGGCACGCCACCAAGTAGGTGCTTAGGCGCGCCGACCAGAACCCAACAACATACTGTCACTGCACAACATACTTGGCGAAGAGGTTCTCAGGCGTCGTCATCGCCTTGAACTCCAGTGCATTTCCTGCGGCAGAAGGCCACAGAACTTGCGCCATGACACACCACCTCTCCTGGAGCAGCCCAACTGGTTATATGAACTCGTAACTGCATGGTCCAGTCTGCCAAAGCCAACTCAACCTGCCGGCAGTGTAAGTCGTGGTGTGCTAGCCATGCTGACCAGTGAAGGCAACCTTGCCTGATGGGTCTCTAAAGAACATGGTCCATTGCTCTCCCGGCTGCCCTGCACCTCAAACAAAGCACTTCGCAATAAAAAAACACCTAGACAATTAACGGGCATTATAAAACACACCTAGACAATTAGGTAATGCCCCCTACATACTCACCCTCCTGGAAGGGTATTGCGTAACACAAGTCAAGGTGTCCCAGCTGCTGCCAGGCTTCAACCTGGTAACTTAGGTCCATTGCAAAGCAGCAGAGGTGCACCACAGTACAAGCCGCCATGCTAAAAGCATCCAAATCGGTATCAAGGGAAGCTGCCACAGCCACAGCCGCCCTGCTACTGCACACAGAGAGGTTGCGCACTAACGAAGCAACGACACATACAACCCAAGAGCACAACAAGCACCTGACTGCCACCCACGTGCCGCCTCGCACCAAGTGCTCGTGCCGCTGCTCACCTTCAAAGCGGAGGTGCGGCTGTATCACAAACTCTGTGCCCAGCTCCTGCAGCCGCGCTGCGAGCTGGTGGAATTGGTCCACAGAGAGTGCTGCCCCAAAGTGCGGCACTGGGACGGCGTCGCCGTCCACGTCATTCTGGGCTGCTGCTGCGTTGTAGCCCTTGACAAGGTGGGCCACTATCTGGTGGCCAAATAGGTTGAAGTCCACCCAGGTGGCAGCGCTGCGCCCTTCGCTGCAGCCAAGCTTGCTGCAAAGGCAGAGCAGCAAGGCAGGACCATGTAGGGTGCAGAGCCTTGAGAAGTGCAAAGGCAGCCCCCGTAACAAACTGCAGAGCGCGAGGCTTTTAGCGGAGTGCTGCTGCTCGAATAGACCCTGTTGAGCAGCAGTTCCTGTGAGAGCACAACGAGTGAGTCCAAGGTTGGGCCAACGACGAGAGGTGCTGCACCTACTTGATGTAGAAGTCACGGGCCAAGTCTATGTCGTGAACAGGAAAAGCCAGGTGGAACGGCACATGTACCGCTGCCATCTGCCGCTAAATAGTAAGTAAGTCGGCTTACTGAGTTCAAGGGTTGGCACACTTGCTCAGTCTAGGAGTCAAGAAGTATGATGGAGCCCACATGTTGGAGCCCTCGTGGAGCAGGCTCAGGAACCTTGCAAATGACCTAGCTAATCCAAGTTTTCAGCAGGGAGGTGACATGTCTACGCTTCTCTCATCCTGACTACTAAACAGTACCTGCCCCCCCCCGCTTGCTTTGAGTCATCAGAGTAGTCTTGCAAGGCGATTGGGGATGACAATGCACCCCTCAGCAGAGCTACCCGTCCTTCAAGCAATTGAGCTCAAGGCGGACAGGTACTGAAGCCCTCCTGCGGTTGGGGTGGTTGCTGGCCAGCTTATGCTTGGTCGCCGATTTGCAACCTCTCTGTCTACGACTCTTTATTCCTCTTTCTGGTCTGAAGCTCAGATCGTTGTTCGTGCAGCTGGCGAGTTTTGTCAGGCAGCCAGCTTCCCTAAGGTGTGCTAGATCGCCTGCATGGCATTCACTGATGGGTGCCTGTAGCGGATCGCCGGGCTCACAGGACACAACTAAACGCTGGACTTGCGTGCCGTCCCTGCCTTAACGCAGACCGGCGCCACCAAGCTCTCTGGCTTTGCAGCAACCCTCAGCACCATGACCCGAGCAGCCCCTGACGCCCCCGCAGCTACCCAGGTCCGGGAGCAGGATAGTGCTGCGTATGGGCAACTCTGTACACTTGACCTCCTTTTAGAGGTATAGAGAAAGGAGTGCTAGCAAGCTCCCACCGTGGCGCATACTGTCTGGTGCAGGCGCCACCCACCAGCGGCGCTGATAGCGAGAAGAAGGAACAAAACCAAAAGTACAAGGTGGTATTTGTGCTGGGCGGCCCTGGCTCTGGCAAGGGCACTCAGGTAAGCAGCGAAATGCTGAGATTTGGCTCCTGTGTTTCCTTGGGCAAGTGTGGCCTTCAGTGTTGCATTAAACTTGCCCTCAAGAGCGTCTGCATATGCCCATGCTGACGCGCATGTAGGTCTGTGTGGGTGATATGCCATTGGTGGCACGGTGGCACAAAACAAGGCAGTATGATAAAGTGTGGGCGCGACGCTGCCTGTCTGCGCAGTCCACCAGGATCGTTAAGGACTTTGGCTTTGTCCACCTCAGCGCCGGCGACCTGCTGCGAGAGCACATGAAGTCGGGCACTGAAGACGGCAAGATGGTGGCCAACATGATTGAGAATGGTCAGATCGTGCCCTCCCATGTGAGTTCTTCAGGGTGGGAAGAAGACTTGCTGTGGCCATGCCGCCTGTAAGGGGAAGGATACGCGTGGGAGTGTGGGGTGTGACTCACAACCCATGCCTCTCAGTGCTCCTGCACTGCTGACATCGTAGCTGGATTGCTGCTTGCAGGTCACCGTGGGGCTGCTGCAGAAGGCTATGGATGACAGCGGGACGGACAAGGTCCTCATTGATGGCTTCCCCCGCAATGAGGAGAACCGCTCGGCCTTTGAGAAGCAGGCGAGCCTTGCATCGCCACCTTGGGCACCAGCATGCGCCTGCTGCGCTGTAGTTCCTCTTTGCAGAGCTAACTTGTGCTTAATGGGCATTGGGCCAGTTGCTGTCGAATGCAGGAGCTGTTGGAATGATTCCAACCACAGGCCTGCAGTGCCAGGTTGCGAAGCACGGACACTAGAGCACTAGCTTAATACCTGACGGCCCCGCCTCCTTGCCCCCCCTGCAGACGGGTATCATGCCGGAGTTTGTTCTGTTCTTCGACTGCCCTGAGGAGGTGCTGGAGAAGCGGCTGCTGAACCGGAACCAGGGGCGCTCGGATGACAACATCGAAACCATTCGCAAGCGCTTCAGGGTGGGTCTGGGCTGCCTGTATCCCGCCTGGCTCCTGCTTGGGTTTGTGTCGGGGGTTGATTGTACATGCCGGGAATCTCCCAGTCGTAGCCTTGCCTTGCTCCGAGGATGGGCCTCATCAGGTCCCGTTGCTCAGCAGTGTTTCCGAGGTATCCTCTGTGCCCAATTGAGCTATGGGGCCAGGCCCTGCTACGCTCATCTAGTGACGCCATTTCCTTGTATACCTATGCGCCCTTGGGTGGCGCTCTGCAGGTGTTCATTGAGCAGAGCATGCCCATCATTGAGCACTACGAGCAGCTGGGCAAGGTGAAGCAAATCAAGGCCGACAGGGACGCTGATGACATCTATAAGGAGGTGTCAGCACTGTTCAAGGACCTGTAAGCTGGGTAGCTGCTGCTGTCATATCTCGTTTAGGAGGCAGTGGGGGGGTGCGACCTTCAGCATTTGATTCTGACTTGTTATTGATGATATTGGTGAATGGGTGCCGGCTGGGTTCTACCTGGTGGGGAATGCGCCTGGCATGGTGACTGAGCTTGCCGCTGAACAGCCCTGTGTTCGTGTGATTTGATCTCGGTTTCTCTTACCAGTAAGCAGTCCGAATGCCGATTTTGAAATGCACATGGTCGCAAAGGCCACAGGCCCCAATCCACAGAGGTCCAACATCCTGTGGGAAGGTGGCATGTCCTAGTGGGTAACTGCACCCTCATCCAGCTGCCACAGCTTAGAAGCCAAAGTAGGCACGAGCAGCTGCTGCTACTGCAACAGTCACAGCTACATTGTCAAGGTTCCTCAGTGGTGCTGACTCCACAGCCGCCCCCACAGCACTGCACAGTGCTGCCCCTGCCAGTAGCCGCGAGATGTTCAATGCTGGTAGTGAGGCAGGCGCTGTGAGAAGCCCAAGCTGCTGGTAGTACAAGAGAAGGGGCACGGAGAAAGCCAGGCCGCCAAGGAAGCATGCTGCCGTTCCAGCAACGCTCTGCAAGAGCATAGGCAGGGCCAGCACTCAGTACGTGCTCATCGAGCCGTGCTGTGGGAGCACATACCTACATGAGAAACCATGCAGGACTTGGGAGCATACTCGCATCCAACCCTGGCGTACTGTCTTTCCCTACCTCTTGTTTACAATAAGCTTCCAGACCGTCCATAGAATCCTGGTGGGAGTGATGAACCCCGCAATACTCGTCCCACATGGGTGGGCCGATGTACAGACAGGTGCTACATGCCAGTACATGGTGCCATCCTCGAGGTAGTTACCTTATCGCTGTTGTAGGGCAGCTTTTTGGACCGTACGCTGCTACCTATAACTTCCGCCAGTCCATCACCCCCGCAAAGGATGGACAGGGCCGTGATACCCACAGGGCTGTTCCGCCAAAAGAGCAGCGTGGCTGCGGCATGTATGATGCCATACTGCAGTGGCCCATGCAGCAGCTCCCGCCGGTCGCCGCTGCGCTGCAGCCAGCAAAAGTAGGCAGGAGGAGTTGCTCTCTGGTGATCATTCGCGTCTGTACAGTGCTATGCCAGCACCTGGCAGGGCCTCCACCCCCGATGAGGCAGCGCTTCTCGCTATGTCAGCGTGCCACAACCTGGCCCCCCTCCTTACCGTAGTTCCCGCAATAAGGCTCTGGTCGTTGATAACTCCCTTGCCAACCAGATAAAAATGCAGCGAGGCAGCCAGGGGGACTGACGCGCAGATGAGTGGGGAGGCGCGGCTGCTGTTGTAAAGCGGCCAGCAAAGCATGTACAGGGGCCCTACACCTGCATTGCAGACACACCCAAGCAGGGGATAAGAGAAGACAGAAAGCAGCAGTCAGAGACCTCGCAGCCTGGAAGTGATTGTCATAGAAGGAAGGTCACTGCAACTGCCAGGCTGTACCCTTTCCTCGCTGTCGACTTACCAATGTGCATCAGTTTGCGGCTGAGCTTGCTTGGGAGCAGCTTGCGCTTCCCTACCACGCTGCAGAAGCCTATATAGGCAACAGCCAGGGAAACCGTCCCGAACCATGCACCCATGTTGCCTGCCATTTCACTACGCAGCACAGACAAGTGCCTTCCAGGCATATAACCTGGGCTACCGCTGCAAACGTTTTACTCTTGATGGCAGCTCATCCTCAGCCGAATCTGACGTGGCCGCCACGGTGGAGGCGCAATGGTCAACTGGGCGGATGTGCCCCACTTCTGGCCAGGCAAGGCAAGGGCACCATGCAAGGACCTCATGTGTCGGGTGGGAAGGGGATTAGCCTACTCCTGCCCAACCTTCTTGTCACCAAGATGTAATGGGAACCCTTGCTCACCTCTATCCAACATGCTACTGCTATCAAGCTGACAGGCCGACTCAGAAACCAGGTGTAATGCTTCACGACCCCACGCCACTGGTCATTGCTGAAGATGGTGGAGCGTGACACTAACGCGGCCGAGGTGAAGTAAACAGCTGGGGGCGCCAGGAACTAACCAAGATGAGAAAAGGCCAAATTCTGCCTTTGACGGGCAGGCCTCTGGAAGCAGGCCACAGAGCCCCTCGCTTTCTCATGAAGTAAAGACCGTCACTAGCCTTGCTCCCCAACCCTAATCCTCCCAAGGTGCCAGCAGGCTTCCCTGAGAAATAGGATGCGCCCACGATACATGTCCAAATAATGGTGAGCGGCAGTGCTGCACAAACGTTTGAGTTTCCAAGAGCAAGCCCACATGAATTGCATTCGATTGCCACCAGCCACCACCTTCCACCGCTGTAGTCCACAATGTAGGGGGCGCTTTACCGTCATGCCAGCCATAGACTGCTGATGCCAGCAAGTCCCCCTCGCTGCACGATCCTAAGCGCAGGCAGGCCCCCAGTACCGCTAATGCAAAGGCTCATCACCGCAGCAGGATCCCGCCGCGGCACATGTTGAGCAGCTTCTCAAAGATGGTGCCTCCGGCTTCTCTCAAGCCACAGTGCAGGTACTCGGAGGTCACATACTGGCGCATCCCCTTGATCGAGGCGACCGTTTCCTGAGCTAGGTCACAGTCCACAAACATGTCCTGCACACATGGTCGGCCATCACACTTCTTGTTGGAACTTGGCGGTTTCTACGACAACTTCAGTACTTTGGGAATCAGGACATGCAGCTGATGATTGAACCTACCCTTCACAGCTGCTGAGGGCAGGTGGTGCACAGGAACTCGGCCAGTCACTACAGGGGGCAGCGGACATCTTTGCTATCTAGGCTGACTCATTCCTCCCGCGGCTGCCGTTGCTGTGAGGCCTGCTAATGGCCCCCACTCACTCCCTGACTTTGCTTCAGCCTTCGACAAGTGCAATGCAGGCGATGCAGGATTTCTTGTATAGTGCGCTCCGGGGGAAGCTAGTACAGCGACAAGCGCTCCTATTGGGGCTACACCTCCCAAACCTTGATCCTTCTCCTTGCACCGCACCTCAAAATAGGTTGCAGCTGCCACTGGCACGGTGTTGCTCGACAGCTGGTCAGGCTTATACAGGGGGACCCAGTCTGTGGACTTGGCCAACACCTCGGCTACTTCTCTGATCTTGCGAAGCTCTGCAAAGTCCTCAAACAGCCAGGGGAACACCATCTCGCCTGCAACAAACAGGAGGAGGCAGAGAAGGCGCCTGGCTTACCCAACGCACTGAGCAGTGCGGTGCGCAGACTGGGATGGAATCGAGGCAAGCCGCAGGGCAAGGTGGGTGGCAGGTGATTGATTAGGTGCCAAGTTTAGCATGGAAAGTCCAACAATGGCATGGAGTCAGCATTGAATAAGGTCTGGAGGGGGACGACCCTAGCAGCACGCCCACAAGATTTGCACCCGTCTCGCTTCCAGTGCCAAGAGCAAGAGACTGATTTCCAGGGTGAGCACAGAGGTATTCAAGAACAAAGACAAAGCCCCATAGCGGGGCTCCTGACAGGGCAGGCAGCAGAAAAAGGCGCACACATAGGGAGGACCTACCGGTGAACATCACCCGGGCGCCTGAGTTGACTGCAGCCTCCGCATCAAAGACCTCTTTATAGTGGGTGTCCCTGACGCGCTGGGCTGACCAGTTGGATGCTTCGCCCCCCTACCAAGGGGAGCCACAGGAATACAATCAGTCGGCCAGCTTGCCTCGCCTTGGGTTAACGCAAGTTGCTGTCATAGCAAGCCCTCAAGTAAGCCTTCCTGGGTGCGGTACAGCCCTCTCTATGGCTTGGTGACGGTGGCACACCATCGGTCTTTGGCATTCATGGAGACGCCCAGGTTCCAGCCTGGTAAGTTGTAATAGCAGCATCCCCACCTGGCAGTAGATGGCTTCATGGAGGATGGCATAGATTGGGTTGGTGTCCCAGTGGTGCCACATGTCAAACTCCTGCAAAACACCAACAAATGCTGCAACTTTGGTTGCTGCAACCAAGGACCAGATGTCGGGTATGCATGCAAGGAGGATTGCCCAGGGTACGGGGGACTGCGACCTGTCGAGCTGTCGCCTGCCTGATTTCAAGGAACGTCATACCCGTTATAAGAGGCAGCCGTATCAAAGGTGCGTTCTCTCAATCCAAATGCCCTGGCGTATATGCAGGACAACACTGTGGTGTCTCCCTGCTGTGCTTGCTGATATAAGAAGGCACCCACCTTCATGAAGCGGTGGGACAGCTGGTCGCCGTCAAACGCAGTGTCTAGCATGTAGTGCAGGCGCTCAAAGCCCAGAGAGAAGCCGAGGCCCCCCAGCCCTAACGCCTGGAAGCTCCTGCACAGCACCAGACCCAGACAGGCTCTGCGGCACACACACCTGAGACAGGGAAGCGTGGGAGGGGGGTGAGGTAGGCCGAAAAGATCGAGCTGGTCATGCTGAGCAGCAGAAGCTCACCTCAAGCATTGAACTGACTCGTATGCCTTGAGGGTTGGTACAGCATGCTGAAACACAGATGCTGGACGGGATGGCAGGTGCAGTGGGAAGGATAGGGGGCAGGATTGATGGTGACGAGGTCTTGTAGGACACATTACACAACACTGGGACTGAACGCAGAAGGACACACGATCCGGCAAGCTGCAGACTGCTCCTGTCTTCACATGTCACCTACGCATGCCATACTTGCCCGCGGGCATGACTGACCTGCAGGACTGCCTTGCTGGCGCTTGCAAGCAGCAATAGCCTAGATGCCATTGAGTATACCATGCCGGGGGTCCTACCTAGGGGTTAAATAGTTGCCCGCGGGTGTGACGACTCGCTGGTCTGCCTGTGCTAGGAGGTGTTTCACAACCCTCTGCACCCGCTCCACGTCCACAGGGAACCGCTCGTCTGAAGCGCAGGCACAGCCAGGGGGGACTCCGGGGGACAGGTAAGGGAAGATCAACAGGCTAGACCGGGGCAGTTCGCGGCAGGAGCCGAGGACAGCAGGGAGTTCGCATGGAATCACGAAAAGACTCACACTTGACATAAGCAACAGGATGGACTGGGCTGTGCGCTTGTGCCTGGTGCATAACAGAAAGGCGGGGAGCGGGGCAAAGCAAGCCGTGGCATCACGGTCTGATTGAGCCCTATGCATCAGTCAGTGTGCACGATGGAGCCAAGCAAATCTCCGAGAGTTCACCCCGCCCCTCTCGCACAACTTTCTTCATGTCACATGCCAGGGCCACCTCCTGTAAGCACCCTCCAGACGACATGCTACTGTGCAATGGTCGCGGTACCCCTGCTACACCTGGGGCCCGCCCTCATCCGTACACATACCAACTACCTTCCTGCCTGGAGGCACCGACTAGTCTAGCCCAGTCTCCCAGTGCACCATCCATCCTCGGGCAGCTCTGTTCGGCTACTACCATGCCGGGGTGTTCACACTCACAGAATTTGTTGTTCTGGGTTATCACCCGCTTGTATGTGGCGGTGAGCACATCATCAGCGCTCATCGTCGAGCGAATGAGAGGCGGCACGCCCCCCGTCATCATCACCTCTATCAACCCTGCACAGAGCGGCACATGGCAGCAGGGTATGCCATGTCTGACAAGAAATGCATGACCGTAGACCACGACACTTGTTTCTTGTATCGCCCTCTAGCCTGCTGGTGCTGTATGGGAAACCATAAAACAAATTACTGCAAGCTTCGACGGCGGTCGAGCACAGGTTCAGTGCCTCTAAAAGTCCCAAGCCCTAGCCGGCAGCAGGATGCACAACACGTCCACTCCCCAAGCATCAGGTGCACAACCCAGGCAGGCAGCCAGGCCTTTCCAGCGCCCAGGGAGAGGTTGAAGAGTGCGCAGACCTGCGCAGCAAAGCAGGCCCACCTTCCGGCGCCAGCGACAGGTATGTGACGGCACAGAAGCCGCCAAAGCTCTGCCCTAGCACGCTCCACTTTCCCTCCCAGGCCTGGGCCCTAGGCGTCACCAGCGTCTTGCGGATCATCTCAGCGTCGCGGACGATGCTGTCTGCCCTGTATACAGGAACAGAGACAAGTAGCATTGGCGATACAAGTGTCTGGGAGTACTTTGCGTTTGTCTATCTGCTGAGCACCGCATACCAAGCTGCCTGCACTATCACCATGAACGAGGTGGGAGGACCCCAAAGGTTTGGAATGCACACCACTAACAAGGGTGAAAGGCAAGCAACCGAGCGCCGGGGCACACCAGCCCTGCTTGCCGTCGTGCAGGACCAACTCTGCCATTTAGCTTTCATGAGACAACGCGCGAGGCACTGCCACTGAATTGAGGGGTGGCTTCTCTGCAGCGTGGCAGCAAAAGACATGCATGGTCTTGCAATCAAGCTAAAGCCCCAGGACCCACAACACAAAGTGCCATGCTGTCGGGCTTCAGACCCGCCCGCTGCTGCTTCAGCTTGAGCCACATTCGCACTTCAAACAGCAGCTGCATACATTAAGCTGACCTGAAGAACTTGAGGTACTGTGCCTGCTCCTCTGGGCTGCCCCACCGCGACAGGTTGTTGCAGGTGATGGGGGTGGACCGCCCGGTGCCTCGTTGGTCCTGGTCACAGCGCACAGATGTCGACTGACAGTTAACAAGCAGGTGTGGGCCAACAGTGAGCACACCCAGTGTGGGTAGAACTCCCAAGGTTGGTTGGATGTGTGGGGAACTGCGGGCAGGTCAGACTGCTGCGTAGTCCTCTGCGGTGCTCCGCTTTGGAGTCTTCTAGGCCTGTGCCCAGCTGGCACATGTTTGTCAGCATCTGACAGCCAGCCAGCCAGCCAGCCTCACCAGCAGCACCACCCTGAAGTAGTTGACTGCCTGCTTGATCCAGCCGTTGCAGTCCATCGGCCTGGGGGCCTCGAAGCCAGGGCCGCCTGCAGCACCGCGCCAATAGCAATGCATGTTGAGTTTCTGGGTGATGTTGATGGGTGCTGTGCTGCACACTGCATATGGCTTGCACCCACACGAGGGTAATCAACGGAATGAATGTAGTTTGGAAGATGCGACTACTTAGGGTAAGGGTACAGCTTAGCAACAAGCGCTCCGCATGCTGAGAGTTGGCTCGGACACCTTGCATGAGCAAATCAAACAGGTGTGTGGCCCACCTTGAAAGAAGACCAGGTAAGGCAGGGAGGTGCGTTCATCCTTCTTGTTTCTGTGGACCACCTCTCGTGCAAACACTGATATCTCGCCTGGCGTCTGCCCTGCACAACCGATAGGGTACTCCAAGATACGCATCAGGCTCCTAGAAGTCCTGAGAGTGGCAGGTTACTCCTTGCAAACCGGTTAGTTGCAACCCCAGCCTAGCCAGGCATCTCCAACACTAATTCTCAGCATGCCTTGTGTCCTGGCCGATCCTTAGCAGTTTGCGTGATCTACATGCCTGAGTGGTCGAGAGGGACGGTGAGTACGTAGTCTGTGACGTGCAGTCCCGTTACCGAGAAGGAGCCCTCGGTCTTGTAAGGCACTCGGTCCCTTGCCCTCTTGGCAGGAGGCTCCGTCATCACTGAACCTGAATACTGTGGAGTCCTAGAGCTATAGGAAGCTGACGTGACTGTCCTGTGAGCGCTTGGTTTCCAAATGCGCAGTGTTGGGCCCGCTCTGGCCGCAGGCAACAAGCTCACAAGCATGATCGGAGCTGATCAATTGAATTGGAGTGCTCGAGCACTCCAATTCCACATGGGGAACGCTGGTATTTGGTCCAATCAACCTTAAGGAAATGGCTTGCCTAGCTCATTTACGTGACATGAAGCTGACTAACCACGCCGTCATATGGCAATTGTCATGGGCAGGAGTGACAAGGAATTATCGGCCTCACCACACTACCAATGGCAAGCTCAAGTCATATTCTTACTCAAATGAAGGCGCGAGCAACACCCAGCGCCCCCAGAACGCCAGCCAGTGTCAACGTCATGACTTTTTGGATGGGAGACGCTGGCGGTTTTGCATAAGTCTGCAGCGCTAGGTATGCACCCACACCACAGCATGTCACTGTGCCAGAGACACGGCAGGCTAGGCAGTCCTTGGCTGCGGCGGTGCCAGGCTGCGGCTGCTGTTTCTCCGCACTATGTTCGGCCGCCAAGGCCATGTAGCTGAGCTCCTACAGACTCCACGCCTGCCTACTTCTTCCCAACCTTGTTCTGCATGTGACATGCAAGCAACACAGGGCCTGAACAAGAGGGCACATGTCCGGTCACTTGGACGGTGCATCCCGGACTCTGTCTAGATATGGTTACCAAGCGGCAGGTGCCAGTCCCCCAAGCATGTGGCCAAAAGACCTCGGCGGCACTAGTACAAGTGCAGCAGACGAACTGGACGACCCATACAGGCCAGCGGAGAGTCTGGAACAAAAATGCCAGGCTGGCGCTGAGCTAACGCCAGCTTACCTTGGCAAAACCCCCCTTAGCCGCGGCCGCGTCTTTGAGCTCTGCAAATGGGCAGTCCAGCTGATGTTTACCGCCAACGTGCAATCAACAACGCTTGCAGAAAGCAACTTGGCTAGCAGCAGTCTCCCCAATCACCCAGTACTTAGGCGCAGAGCTACTCAGTGCCGGACTGACCTTTCAATTTCTTCTCCTCCTGCACAACAGCCCCACCACAGACTTGTTAGACGGTGTTTCCAACGAAAAGGACTGTTCCACAAGGAAAAGCGCTAGTCCGCAGGAGCCACAGACACACACTGTCTCACCTCCTTCTTCTTCCTCAGAAACTCCTTATCATCCTGCAAAAGCCATCACGTCAAGTACACTTCAGCACTATTGTGAGATGGTACAAGAGAAAACAAGTGCACAGCATACCCACTTGCCTCGTCGTAAACCTTCTCTGACTTTGGGGCTTTGAGAGGCTTTTTCTGCACAGATAAAGTAGAAAATGTTGTGAGCTCCACTAGTCACAGGTTACGCCATAAGACGTGGACCAAGGGGATGCAACCAGTCGTCCAAGCAAAGCTAGCTTATACTGGTACTCCTTGGCGGTCCGCCAGCTAGCATGTCAGCATAATCGCTGGGCAGCGAGCACGTCACGTGGCAACTAACCTTGCCCCCGTCCTTGCCTGCACCAGGTCAGCAGCTGGTTATAATTATTTGCTGACACAGGCACGTTACTGCGGCACTCCTAGGCACTACTAGCTAGTTCTGAAAGGTGTCAAGCAGAGCAAGCTTCACAAGGGTTGCTGCTGGAGCCAGACGCTACTCACCGACCATGACTTGTCCGACGAACCGGTAGTAAACAGCGCCTGCAACATAAACACGGGCCTACAGTCGGTCAACAGGGCCATCACCGGCGGCAGCTTACAGAAATAAAGCAACGCCACTCACCGCCAAGCCAGAAGGAGCGCTGAAACGCTTGCAAGCTCCCTACGCCAACATGTTGCAACATTTTGCAAGTAAAGCACAGCTTTCGGCGGGCCATCAGTAAGGACTACTAATACTGCAAGTTTGAGAAATGCAGACCGCAGCGATTGTCAAGGTCACTCCACGTCTGGCATTGCTGAGCCTTGCTACTAGGACACCATCATGGCATGCACGGCATGAACAAGCAGCAGTTTCAGGGGGCCACCCCTCAAGCTGGGAAGAAGAAAAAGAAGCTGCAGCTGCAGGGCTTGTCGCCTTCTGGCCTCAAGAAACTAAAATCAGGCGTCACCTCCGTGCTTGCCAAGCTAGAAAGCACCAACTCTGCTTTCCTCGCGCAGGCCACCGCTCAGTCAGTCCAGCAGCAAGTGCGCAAGGCACAGGTACTTTTTGCTGGAGGGTCTGGGGAGAAGGTCACCTCTCTGCACACGACCCTCTGCGCAAAAGGTGCAGGGGTTTAAGAAGGTATACGACTCAGCGTCCCTGACATAGCCTGGCCGACGGCTGTGCAGGCAGAGAGCGCAGCAGCTGCCAATGCCGCAGCCTCGGCGGCCATTAGTAAGCAAGGGGCCACTGCGACATTGTCGGGCTTGGATGGGAAGGGAACCGGCAGCAGCAGCAGCAGCAGTGCCCTGCTCTTAGGACTCATTGATGCGGAGGAGCTGCAGCGACGCCAGGAGCGGCAGCAGCGCTTCCGTGAGGCGGCAGCACAGCAGCCTGCCAAGGTCAGGGGCCGCATGCACTCTTAACCTGCCTTATGATGCCCCCGTCGCCATATCGTATACATCGTTGGGGCTGGCCAGCTGTGCTGCTATACTTGGGAATGGCATTTGGCCCCTCATTTTCAGGGGCGCATGCTCCTTCGCTCACCCCGCCCAGCTCTCTCCTGGTGCCTCTCTTACCTACCAGCCCTTGCACCAGCCTACCCCACGGGCACCGCATTCCCATGCGTGCAGGACCGGACTCTAGTAGAGGCCAGGTTTGAGGCGGGAGGCAGGGCGCGCGGCTCCAACACCTCCCTGGAGAAGGAGTACTTGCGCTTAACCTCGCTACCTAGCGTGGCTGATGTTAGGCCACCCCAAGTACTGCGCCAGGCCTTGGAACTAGTCAAGCACAGGTGGCTTCAGGTGGGTGCAGGAGCAGCAGCTCGTGCAGCTCTTGGCTTAACACCTAACACCTCTAAAGACACTTGTAATACATCCGGCGGCGAACATGTTCTTTCATGGGATGGCTGGTGCCCTTTGGGCGTGGATGTGGTTGAATGCTGGGCAATCGACAGGTGCACCTAGTTGTCCTTGTACTCAAAGCTATTGTGGCTGAAAGTGTTGATGGTCATGCATGCAAGAATGTGAAATGTCTACTAGTGGGAGCAGGTGCTGGGGTGGTTCGGTTTCCTTCTCTTCCCACCGAGTCTCTCTCTAACTTGCACGTATTCTGCGGGGGCTTCCTATGAAGCACCCCTTTACCTCTCCATGGATCCGTGGCCGCCCCTTGTGCTCCTGCAGGAAAGTGATTACAAGTATGCCTGTGACCAGCTCAAGTCTATCCGGCAGGACCTGACAGTGCAGCATGTTCGTACCCAGCTGACGCTGCAAGTGTATGAGACCCACGCCCGCATCGCCATAGAAGTCGGGGACTGGGCAGAGTAAGGGATTCGAAAGGTCAAGACAGAGTGCGGGGCAATGATATGTGTGCCATTATCATGATGGTATCGGCAAGGGCGTGTTTCACCGGCTATATCTAACCGAGACTACTTTCTTGACATTAAGTAGGTTACAGGAGTTGCTGCCTTGGGTAGTGTATGCTGTGCATCGGTTCTCTCGAGTTGCACAAGGGAGGGTTGCAGGCGCTGCCTCAGAAGTGGTCACCACAGAAGTGCTGCAGAGGCAAAATCACACCCTCGTCCAGGTTCACCATCTGTGCAGGTACAAGCAGTGCCACTCCGTGCTGCAAGGACTGTATGAAGATGGGATCAAGGTGTGCATCTGGCTGGGCATCTTTGCGTTTGCTGCGTTGCTAGGGACTGCGAACAAGTATGCGTAATGATGCACTTAGCCCGGGAGTGGGCAAGATGGGTATGCTATATGCGATGGCCGTCTTAGGAGCCCGCCAATGTGAAAGCGGAAAAGAAAAACAAAGAAAAGGAGGTTCAGTTGTCCGCTTGTTGTGCTCTGCAGGGCGAGCAAGGCGAGTTTGTAGCCTATGGGCTGCTCCATGCGGCGGCGGCTGGCACTGGAGTACTGACACATGAGATGAAAGAAGCTCTCTCCAAGCCAGGTAGGCAGACCACTGCTGGCCTCGGTTAGGATTTCCGATTGGTAACCATCGGTTAGTAGCCTCTTACAGGTTAGTACAGGTTAGTAGCCTCCATGCTTAGCTTCCCACCACTGGTTTTTCATAGGAAGCTAGGCTCCGCACAACGTTCTTGGTGCATCCTCTGTTCAGACCTCACTGGTATCAATATGGCAGTAGTATGCTGGGGAGGTTCAGACACGACAAGGGAGGGCTCGGACGGGTGAGTCCGCGGACTTATGGCTTGAGATGGGGCTGTGGGTTTGCTGGCTGCTTCGGATAGGCAGAGTACCTTGGCGCTGACTGGCAGGCAATCCAGCGGGAAGGCGGCAGTGTTGCTGGGCTGCGGCGGGCATTAGAGTGCGTGCATGGCGGCCTCGCTGCGGACGCCAAGAGCGCACTCACATGTTGCTGGCTCTGTTTGCCTGGATGCAGCCCTGCTAGAAGACGGCTGTGTGACTCATGCGCTGGCGGCTTGCAGCAGCTACGCACGAGGCGATTACGTTGCCTACTTGCGACTGTACAAGGGGGCTCCCCGCATGGCACCCTACTTGATGGACCTGCTACTGGAGAAGCTTCGACACCGCAGCTACGGTGAGCGCAGGTTAAGCTTTGTATGGCTGATTTATTCGATGGATATATTCGATTTAAGGCTGACCCAAAGTTACCCGTCTGCCCGCCTGCGGTTGTTTGTTGCGCACTGAAAGTGTGCCCTGTCCATTGTCGGTCCTACCAGTACTACCTACCAGCTGCAAGGCGGAAGCTGTGAACCTCGGCGCGCCATGCCAGCCCCCGTCGCAGCCTCGCACCCACCAGGGTCTGCGGGCACGGCTTTGAGAAGGTCCATGCGGGGTCGGCAGGCCTTCTACTTGCAAGGTCTACACCTTGCAAGCATGGATGTCACTTCCCACCATTTTGCTATGCCTGCAGGCACTGTCCTCGCGGCTTACATGCCCTCGATACCCCTTGACTCCCTGCAAGCCTGGCTGGGCCTTGCGCCCGGACCCTCATTAAAGGGTTTCCTACGAGCAAAGGGATCCGTGCTGTCGGCTGACAAGGGCAGCCTCGAGATTCGAGGGTCCAGGGCATCCTTACTGCAGACAGCCAGCAGCTTTTGAGCACAGCGCAGTCCACCGCGGTTGTGCTATGCAGTTTTGGTTACCACGTTTATACACTTGTTTCTGCATCCCTTTCTGGAATAGCCTTGCTGCCGTGCGAGTGACACTATATGTAACCGATTGTGCGGCTTCAGGAAAGCTTACCGTGAACTCCTGCTGGGACACAGCAAGTCAAGTTTACTTTCCACTCTGTCTGTCCCTCCTCAGTGGTACCATAAGCTCCCTCGTTACACTCGGCCCTGGATATGTTACTGTGGCTTGAGTAGAGGCTGCCTGTTTAAATTTGTGGAGGTGCAGCACTTTAACCAGTTTCACCCGGGGAGGGCAGAGAGTTCCCCGACATGCGCAGGGTGTGGGGCCGGCTCCCCCCCCTGGAAA
>BBXU01002221.1:0-12352 GCA_001598975.1 Parachlorella kessleri
TAGACTAACCAGTTTCACCTCCCCCCCCCCCCCCCAACACATTGTAGCTGACTAATCCCCGCACGCTGTAGCTTCATCGACTTCTCATGTCAAAGTTACCAATTTCCACCTTGCCTTTTCACTATCTCAAATCTAAAACACCAAGCTGGAGGGCATGTCCGGGGCTGGCGTGCAGGGGAGCATGGATCAGCACAGGGAACTTCCCCAGGTGCTATTGGATAGAATTCTGGCTCAGCTCACAATATCAGAAAAGTGAGTTGCCGCTTTGGGTTCCTCCCTGGCATGTTGCCCTGAGGGTTTGTCACAGTGGGCGTGGCACCATGCGTCTCCCTGTCTGCCTCAGGGTACGGTCCTGACTGCACATGCAGCCGTGGATAGTGCCAGTCGCTTCTGCAGATCGTGATCTTGTAAGAGCTCCGTATGAGATTCATTGTGGCGGTGCTGTGCTTATAGATGGGCCACTAGACAGGCTGGGAACAGCCAAACGGTTCTCTTCTTTAAGCTTGCAATATACTGGTGCAGGGCGCAGGCGGCGCTGGTGTGCAAGCAGTGGGACTTGGTCCTGCGCAGCTCGAAGAGCCTTTGGCTCAAAACCGTTCTGTACCTTGACAAGCTTGAAGAAGATGTTGCCCCAGACCTGGCGCGCTGGCTAAGCAACCGGGCGCACGGCGTGCGGGAGCTGGAGCTTCACTTCTCTGACCCGACTTGGTGCGCCTTTGCACGTCGCCGGCGGCACTAGAGGCTGCAGCAATGTTTAGTGACAGCACTGGAGCTTCTCTGGCTACCACACCGTTCCTAGCCCCTGCTTGCTCTTGGGTTGGTCACATGTTGCGCTCAGCACTGTTCTTGATACATTGTCCTTCGCAACCGGTTGCTGATGTGCTTGCCTGTAAAGCGCTCTATACCTGGCCTGTGGAATGTGCAGGTGGAGCTTCATCGGCTACTTACTAGGCATCGTTGGTAGCTTCCTAACGCGACTGGACTTGTGTGCTATCGACTGCGTGCATGACGACTTGCATTGGCTGGGCAATTTGACCGGCCTCACTGAGCTGACCCTGGTGGAGTGCCTAGGTGGGTGCAACCCCTGCTGGGCAGGCGATCCAGCTGAGCACGTATGCCTGGGGGTGGACAGCGCACCGAAGCAGTTATTCAACATATAAGAGCACCAGCTGCAGCTAGTTAGGTTGGACCTGCTCCCTGCTGCCTCGTGCTTACCCAGCCGTCCTAGGATTGCGTGACAACGGGGCTTCCATGTTTTATTGTACCAAGAAGGCTTGCCGTAGGCAGGGTCTCTTGCGGCACAAACGCATATGTACACTGTGCTGCCACGCAGGCCACTTCCACCCCAGCATCTGCCGCTTGACCGGCCTGCAAGACCTTCGAATACACCACGCCTCAGACACAGATGCGTCGTATGGTGTCCCTGAGGGCATTTCAAAGCTGACAGCGCTGACACGGTTGGAGCTGCGACATGGCGCAACCGCGCTGCGCACCTCGCTGCGCCACCTGAAGGCGCTTCGAGTGCTGGCCTTGGAAGGCATGGACCTGTCAGGCAGGGGTGGCTACCTAAATGCCTCGCTGGCCAGCCTGACAGGCTTAGAGGGCCTCAGCTTGAGCCACAGTAAGCTGGGTGATATGCCGCCAGAGCTCCCGGCGCTGGAACACCTTACAAGGCTGGCGCTGCGAGGGTGCTTCAGCGGGCGGGAGTGGGGCAGCAGCACCTGGGATTCCAAGCTTCAGGTGTGTGCCCTATGCTTCTGTCAACCCTCCCTCAGTTCTGTATCGTGGGTTCTGGGTGACCCGAGGAATAAACTCCAGGTGGACACTTAATTTCGTTAAGACGTATTCTCCAACATTAGGCTAGGTTGCCATGTGGCTACGTTCAAGCGAATACCCCTCGGCAGCACATGTAGTGGGCTGAAGGGGTTTGGCGGGGTTAGGGAGAGGTAGCACCAAGTAGCTGAAGTAGCAGGGTTGACTGTATGCTGCCCTGGCGTTAGTGACATTACCCACAGAGTGCTGCCTTTACAGCCAGCCAGCTCTGCTGTGCCGTGCTGTGTGCTGCAGGGGCTGTCCTCGCTGACTCAGCTCCAGGAGCTCGACTTGAGCGACAACAACCTGGCCACCATACCCTGCCTGGTGGCCTCCTTGCCCTCTCTCACCAAGCTGAAGGTCGCCCTCAACCCGCTGACTGATGGTGAGGAAGTGTCGTTCCTACTACGCGCACTCCGTCTGAAGTGGGGCTGGGCAGCCTCATCAGCTGGGAGTATGCGGCCTTAGTGAAACCACCAGAGGCTATTGGTGCTGCATGCCATTGTGCTACAGCCTCCGTTCCTGTCTCGGCTTGTTTTGTGCTGGGGCGATCCGCTGGGCCCTTCTCACCCACCGACAGCACCTTGCATAATGCTTGCAGGCCTGCCGGACGGCCCTTACCCTGCGCTGGAGCAGTTGGATCTCCATGGATGCAGCATCTCAGAGCTGCCAGAGAGCCTTAGGGAAGCCCAGCAGCTGACGTTCCTGGGGCTGTCGTGCTGCCACTCCCTTGAGCTTGACAGGTACCGCCCCGCTCTTGCCGGCAGGCTGCGCAGGCTGCTGCCTATTGTGACGTGGCAACGCTGCGCCTGGCTGCTGTATGGGACCTTCGCCACCTTCGTGCTTGTGGCTCGCTGCTGGCACGACTGGGAGGCTGCCAGCGCCCAGGGTGCTGCTAAGAGTGATGCTTGAGTATTCTTGGCTATGTTGGCCCCGCTTGCGTGGTGGTTGGTGAAGTCGGGTGTTGTGCCAGGAGGGGTGGTGCATGCAGTGTATCCTCCTGGCCGAGGCGGCAGCTAGTTTGACGGAGCGTGTCTACAGGGGAAAAGAGGGTTGTTCTGCCGGTGCTGTAGCACCATTGTAACTATTGCCAATGTTGCCATAGTCCGGCTCGGCCAAGGGGCACAAGAGGAAGCATTCCTGCAAGAGAATTTGTGTGCAAGCTGGCATCTTGCTTCTCCCGACAGGAAGGAGACAGACTGAGCAGCTTGGGGCGGTAGCGCTCATTCTGGACCTCGCAAGGCCTTTGCTACCGCGTTGCGAAACAGCATCCAGCCAGCCTCCACTGATCACACTGCCTGGCCCACTGCGCCCTGCAGGCCCCTAGTTGAGAAGGTCCTAGGCAAGCTGCAGTCTTTGGAATCCCTCACTCTCTGCGGTGCCATGCTAGAGGTGAGCGCAGCAAACCGAATGTGCCAATACCTCTCCGGGGGCCTTGACGGAATTCAGGATGGCCTTTCCTGGCATAAACACTTGAGCCACACCCCAGCATAACGTTTGCACGCCTTCTGGTCAGGCCCCAGGTCACTTCAATTAGGTTTTGATGATCTATTTGCTCCGGCCTCCAGGGCTGTGCACATCCCGCTTATGCTAGGTCGCAAGCTGTGCGCACAGCGCTGCCTAGTTGTGCAGGCATCTTATTCCTCGCATGCCTGCTCCATAATTTGGCGAGGTTGAGCGCGCTGATATATGCATTTGGGTTTTAGCTGTACGTCCCCTGACAGTCAGTTGGCGTGTGCCAAGCCGCTGCCCCAGTCGGTGGGCGAGGCTTGCTGCAACTTCTCACCAAGGGACCAGGCACAGACTACTGGCAAGAACTGTAGGTTGCGGTGACTGGGTGCCCTGCTGTAAGACGTGCCCTGTGCGCAACCAAGGTCCTAGTCACTGTCCCTTTGATGCAGTCGGTTGACAGCGCGCGGGCCATGTTGACACTTGGCCGCATGCTTCCGCGGCTGGAAGTTCACAGCCAGGAGGAGGTTGAGGATGGCGACGAGGAGAGCCATCACCACCATGATGTGGCAGGTGGGGCAGGGAGCCCTAGGGGGGTACCTCAAGGGCCATGGGAGTTATAGTGATCGACTAAGTGGAAAGACAGCAAGTGCAAGTGTTGCTGTAGTGAGTCAGAAGTGTGTGAGACGGACTACTCTAGCTGATAGTCTATTGGTAGCCTCCCGAGGCGCATGTAGCAGCTGGTCTTTGATGCGAGAGTGCGTTAGGAGTCTTGAGTCGTGTTGCGGCAGTCTGGCCCCTGCGAATCGTCTGGCGAGTCGCAAAGTGCCCAGCTAGGCTGTGGTGTTTGGTGCAGACCCGCATGGCAACCTCTACACCAGCGACGACGAAGACAGTGAGGGGGATAGCGAGGATGAGTCGACCAGCGAGGACGACTCTGAAGACTCTGAGCATGATAGCGAGGCGGATTACAGCGACAGCGACAGTGATGCAGCCACTGACAACATGTACTGGCCCCCGGCCCATGCTTGATGTGGCGCATCGGATCATGCCCTGCCTTCTCAGTGGGCTAGCGGCCGTAGGTGCACTGTTTTACTGCTGTGGGTTTCGTCCATGTGTGAACTGGTTCGATGCTGGTGGTATGGGATCTGTTTTGCTTATTCTTTCTGGCCTATTAGCATGGGTGCCAGGTAGTGGAAACAGGGAGTAGAGCTGGGCCGGACTGGACTGACAGGGCTGAATGCAGGATGAGCCCGAGTCTTGCCTGAGTCTTTCTGCTGATGTCGGCAGAGCTTACAGCCGTGTCAGTGGCAGGTGTGCAGGGTGAGTGAGGACTGGCAGGGGTGAATGTTCAGGACCAGTCGCTAGATCTGGTTGTACATTGAGCTCTGCCTTAGTACAGATGGGTGCAAACGGTGGCGCTGTGCTATGTTGCATATCAGTTGTTGCACGCAGGTGTTTCATGGCCAACACTTCTGTGCTGTGCTATTCGCTTTGCTGTGTTTGGAATGGTATAGCTTCGTTTACTTGGTAGCACCTAGGTCAGGGTACGCAATGGCTGGGATTTGTTGAGGGTGGCAGGTAGTGCACTCTGGCGTAGTTATCCTGGGTCCGGCAGACCGGCGTGCAAGGAAGGCTTTGTGGGGAGCCTACACCATAACTCTTTTTCAGGTACCTGGAATAGTTTACAGGTCACAGGCGAGCAGTGTGAAGGGTTTTAATTCCACGTGCCTGGGATGCTATCAGCACAGTGTGTCGTGCTGAACATGGAAAACGAGGAGGATGGTAGTCAAGGTAAGACAAGGCTGGTGTTATAAAAGTGGAGGTTCCCAGCAGCACATGCTGCATGGCTGCATGCATGTCAGATGGAAGACCACCAAAACTGTCGTCATTGCACACCTGGATTTCACCCGTGAAGAGGGTGCGTCATTATGTGTCTTGTGAATCAAAGGACCCACACAACGTTTCACCCATACCTCTCCTCACTTTCCTGCCTACCATACACACACCAGAGGATATATAGCCACGCTTGAAGCCAACAGAGCCAGGTGCAAGTCAGTCTGTTATGTTGCAAGTGCCAGCTTACCACATTCAAGGACATTTGCAACTCAAAAGCCTGGCAAGGATGGGATGGACGCTCCCCATGGGGTGTGATATCAAACGCAGCATCAAGAGGAGGGTCTGCAGCATCCCAGAAAAGCAATTGTGACCGGGTAACAAGTGTGCTGAGAATGGTGGCCACATTGCGATAAAGAGAATGGCCAGGCAAGCGCCCAAAGCTTACATGTAAATCGCAACCTGCGGTGTCATTCACAAATGCACACATGTCCTGTTTGCACTACATGCCAGCGGAACACGTGAGCTGGGAGATTGCTGGCAGTCATGCAGTGACATCAGATTTGATGCCTAGACCAGAGTCTCCAGCCTCTTAAGACGGTGCCCTTCGACAGCTCACAGGTTTGCTTTTGAGTTGGGCCCGCAACAACTGGTGTTAGTGGTACATACATGGGCGGTCCGACGCGCTGCCAAGAACAGCACCATACTTGCACGCCCTCAAGTTCGCAGTGGTAGACACACATGGCGCATGCCCACCGCCCCTGCACGACGTGAGCCGACCCTGCCCCTTCTGTTATTGTTGCTGGCTTAGCCTCTCCAGCAGCCGCCGAATCTGCACGAAGCGCACACAGCGTTACACGCACCACAATGCCGCAAGCAGGGGCCAGACATGTGTGCGACATGGTGAAACACAACTCCAGCTGTCTCAGCAGTGACTGAACCCTCAATACACCCAATGAGCTTTTTAGACTGACTGCCCTGACGAAATTGGTGGCCCTCCCCCTGAGAGCTGCGGCTGCATCTGAGCCAAGCCCATTGACTCATATGCACAAGCCCTCGACTTCGCGATGTTTGCCATATTAGTGTAGAGCCAGCATCCAAGCCGATCTGCCACACTGCACAAAATCCAGATCCCTTGCCGTCACATCTGCTGACAGTGCCGGGATGGGCAGCCACACATACAGAACACCAGCGCCCGTCCAAAGCCCAAAGGCTAGGCCTTCCCTCAGCACGCACCTTGTCAGCATCCTCAGCATCTGGAGGGCACATCTGCAGATACCTGGTCAGGGTCTCGCGGCACTCTGCAGAACAAGGACTTGATAGCATGTGGGCCTGTCAGGCAAGCATGGCGCCAGCTCAACATTACCATACAGCTCCACTTGGCAGATATGAGGTTGCAATAACCAATTGAGGTAAGTAACTGTTGAGCCGCAGCCGCGAGCTACCATTGGAGCCCATGGGAGGCTCACACCACTCTGGGTCCCACCGGCCTCCCCACGGCATCTGCAACGGCAGGCAAGCTTTACCCTGCACAACCAAAATGCACGCAACGCAACCCCCCCACAGCACGGCACGCACACCATATCCCCGTCAACACACAGGCAGCCAGGCCCGCAGTCACAGATACCTGGTATCCGACCCAGGTAGTACAAAAAGAGCCCAGCATCCCGTACTATGTCCGGATCCATGGGCCGCGTGGCCTGCTGGTATGTGGATATTGTGTAAGCCGAGGCGTAGTCCTCCTGGATCATGTACACCTGCACATCACAGCTGGGGCCCCACCAATGAGCACGCTTTTACCCTGTACTGGTCGCTGCTCAGCCCCGCTGTCGGCATATTGTTGGCAGCACCTGAACCAGATATGCCTGCATGTTGCCTGCAGCGGCATTCGTGCGTGATTCGCTCCCTTGTACCTAGCCCTCAGCACTTGCGCAATACAGCTTCAGCCTTCTTGAGTGTCATGAAAAGCAAGGTTCCAGCAGTATGCCAGCCCGCGGCAGACAAGGCCCATCCAGAACTCCACAGGGACTGCCTCTGACATGCTCATATGCACTTGGAAGCCACCACCCTGGTCAGTCAGCCAGCTGGTCATGGCAGCTCACGCTCAGCAGCTACTCCCCAAGGACAAGAAGCGCAGCACACTAACAAACAAGGAAGCCACGTAGGGACAGCACCTGCTTCAGGTTGTTGAGCATGCGCGCCAGGAAGACTCTAGCCGGCAGCGGGTGCTTGTTCTCGAGCAGCTGTGGTGGCAGCTTGACGGGGTTCCCATAGATGCCCTCGAGCGTTGACTCCACATCTTGGAGAAAGCTGATCTCACCACCTGCCGAGAGCGAATTGCCTGGCACCATCTCATGTGCACCCGCTAGTTCTATGTGCGGGGCGGCATAGCAAGTTCCCAGCGCAGGAAGGAGGCCACTGGTGTTTCAGACCAAGCTCTGTGTCCGAGTTTTCGTGGGGGGGATGAACGCGGCCGTCCAACCCTGGCCCACAATGGCCGAACCGACATCGGTCATGCTGCATGTAGGCACAACATTGGCGCCACTCACCCTGGAACGGGTCAACCAGGAATTCGGTGCCCTCAAGGGACGGGGTAATGAAGAAGTGGCCTGGTATGTTCACCCCCTGCACACCAGCTAGCACCAGCCAGGGTCTGCCCTCCAACAGCCGCTAAACGTGGTCGGCTGGCGGCAGGCCCTAAAGCAGCCATTCTGACGCCAAAGATACTGACTTGGTGGGGCCAAAACACGCAATTCGCAGTGTCCACAGTTCTTGGCTGCTCCATTTCCCCCAAAGCAAACTGGCCCGCGTCCGTGTTGTAGACCTTGTTGATCAGATCAGTTGGGCGCCCCGCCCCGCAACTCCTTGCCTCGCCCGATCAACAAGCAGCGTCAGCCGTGCCTCTCCTCAAAGCCCATCCCCACCACCCACCCACCCACCAGCATAGGGAGGCCGACCCTCCTGGCAACCTCCATATACACCAGGGCTAGGGTGATGGGGATGCCCGTGCGCAGCTCCAGCACTCTGTTGATGCAGCTGTTGTCGGGTGAGTAGTAATCCTGCAACATCACAAGGTTGTTCACGGGCCTTGGGACAGCGACAATCTGCAACTAAGGCCCTTGCTTGGTCTATCAGCGTGCCGAAGGGGCGGTTCCGGCTGGATGGAGCCAAGCCAAATGGCCCATGCCAGCCGGTTGCTCTACAGGTCTGGCTGCATTCGATTCCAGCAAAACCAAGGCAATCAGCACTCGACACCGCACGCTTCTCCAGACCCAAAAAAGGAAGCACACCCGCAGATTTGGGTAGATGGTGATTCTTCTTTGCTGCAGACTGGGCACCCACTCTAATACCATGGCGCCTTACAGTGTGCTAACGTGGCGACTAGTAGCTACATAACCGCGGTGACAGGCCCCCTAGTCAATATAAAGCGGGACAGCCCAGGTCGGGCCCTGCTGAGGGCACTTGGTGTTTCTGAGAGAGCAATCACCAAAGCCGCCAAACCAGACCCGCTACGGGGGCCGCAAGCTGGCAGGCGCAATTGGACACTGGGGTCTACCACAAGCAGAGAATCAGCAGCTCACCTCCTTGTTCCCACGAAACCCCAGCGTCTGGTACAGGTGTTGGCTGATAGCCTGCAGCGTGCGAAGCGGGTAGCGTGGCGCGCCAGCGGGCAGCGTGCCCTCAACTTGGACTGCCAAGTCATCCAGCTGATCCACCAGGAGCTCATGATCCTGCACAAGGTAGTACGAAGAAGATAAGAAGGTGCTACAGACCTGCAGTGACTGCCTACAAACTGCCAAGTCTGTGCAGACATTCTGAGAGGGAAGGGAGCACAATCTCGTACCGGTTTACAAGGCGGACTAGATCTCATACTTCATGCTTTTTAACCATGCAATTTGACCAGCTCAGTAATTGCATAGGTGTAGCATCGGTGTAGCACTTGGACGGAAGGGTGAGAGCACCGCCAACCGTTAGAACGTTGCAGGGTGGTGCGCACCAGTAAGGGATAGCGATGGCATGCTACGAGAGACGCTGCCTTCAACAAGTCGATCTTCTCATCTGGCTGCGCCAGCAAAAGCTTATATGCCTCCACAGCTTCAAACACCCTGCAGTCCGTCACACTGCAAGCTTGCTACTTGTCCTCGTTGGGTGCACAGGGTGTTTTACGGAGCAAACCTTAAGCCATATCAGGGTCATTCGTGGCCGAAGGTTACTTCCAAGGTCGCCCACCTTGCCGCAGCTCTCAGTTGCAGCTGCAAATCGCCAGAATCAGCCAGCCCCTGGTCAGGATCGCTGCTACTGCCTCGAACTCTGACTGAAGGTCGCAGTCTAGGTCTTGAAGGAGACGCAGAGAACCTTAACTTGGCCCCCAAAAAGGGTAACTGGGAGCAGCTGCACGCCATCATGACATGTGCCCCCGGCTGCAGTTTGAGCGATCCCCCTACTTGAAGTTGCATCAAAGCGTAGTCCTGCATACCTGTCGGTTGGTGTTTGACCTGTTTCACGAGAGACCCCTCCCGCCTTGCAAATTAGTCACCGCCAGCCAATCCATCCTTATCTGGGGCGATGTGTCCCTTCAGTTTCGGCTCTCCTCTGGCTCGTGTCGACCTGTCCGGCTCTTAGTGAACGTCGCCTGCACTGTCCGATATGGCGTCTGCCCTGGTCGCTACCCCTCTTGTGGCCAAGGTAGGGCAGTGCAGCAATTGCCAACCCCTTCCCCGCGATTGTGCGTGGAGTTTTGCTCATCAGAACGGTTACTTATGAACGCAGGCCTCTGTGAGGTCTACCGGTGTTGCAAGGCGTCAGGCTGTGGTGGTGAAGGCCCAGCAGCAGGAGAGCAGGAGGGCAGTTCTGGGCCTGGTTGCAGCATCTGGTAAGCCGTCGGTTTGCCGCCGTGACACACTATCGTCCCTGGTTCTAGAAGACTATTGTTTGGCTTGCTGGTATGATGAGCAGGTGCTTGCAAAGAGACTTGCAAAGAAAGAGGTGCACGTGGGTGTGCCTGATCAAGCGCCGTGTGCAACCCTGGGCCCAGAGCAGGTCCCAGCTCGTTGTGTGGCGCCTGACTCAAACACTGGACGGTTGCTGCCTGCAGTGCTGGGTTTGGCCCTTGTCCCCCAAGCGGAGGCTAACCAGGCTGCGCCGAAGAATGGCTTTGTGGCCACAGCAGAGGGTTATGTGATGGAAGGTGAGGGGTAGAAGGCTCTGAATGTTACACCTACATTTAACCAGGCAGAGTCCTCCAACACTTGGGCTTAGGGTCGGGAGCTGCACTGCTTGCACTGCTGGGGATGCATTGGCTGCTATTAGCATGGGTGGCAGGTAGTGCAAACAGGGAGTAGAGGTGGGCTGGACTGGACTGACAGGGCTGCTATGCTACCAACCCTAAACCCAAAACAAACCACTGTGTGTCGCCTGCCACTGGTACACACTGGGCTGCGCGGTCGCTGAATCCATTCTTCTGCCCCGTGCCCCTGCCCCCGGTCCAGTCACTGCTTCACACACTACCCACTACCGTCTGGGGTTTTGCAGGCACCAAGAAGCAGGGTATCTCCCCCAAGAGGAAGCGCGAGATTCTCGACAAGCTCAAGGCTGAGGCCAAGAAGTAAATGACCAGCGGCTACTGAGTGCCTTACAGCAGTAGTGTGACTGCTGCTATGGGAAGGCCTCAAAGAAGGCACGCCGTGCCATATTGTGTCAGCTAGGGGCAGGGGATGGATTCTACCTTCTTGGCTGCTAGTGAGCGGACAGGCTTGCACCGGTTGAGTAATAGCACTTGTTTGAACCCTGAGAGGAAAATTTCAAGCGGGACTGGAACACTGAGGGTTACTCCGACTTGTAACTTGTGTGAAACCGCAGCAGCTGAGGTCGCCTAGACACGGCTTGTCGTGGTTGCACAACCTGCCAGCAGGCCATCCAGTAATCCTTCAAGCATACTTTGCATTCTGGCGGCTCACTGATGATGAAGTTGCTACAGTATCCGATACTGTCGCCTAGGAGATAACAACAAAAGCAAGAGCTAGTCCATGTCTGTCCTCTCGCTGCCATCAATGCAGCCATGTCCACTTCATTTACTTTTGGGTTCAGCGTTAGGGTTTCACCGCAGCCGCAAGTCCTCCAGCTGTGGCAGTGCCACCTGGATGCCTTTCTTGGGGGCAGGCAGCAGCTCCCTCGCCCCACCAGAGGCCGCACTTCCGCCCCAAGAACCCCCTTCCCCAGCATCCAGTG
Source organism: Parachlorella kessleri (assembly GCA_001598975.1). Lineage (NCBI taxonomy): Eukaryota > Viridiplantae > Chlorophyta > Trebouxiophyceae > Chlorellales > Chlorellaceae > Parachlorella > Parachlorella kessleri. The sequence continues at coordinate 11,326 of BBXU01002221.1, forward strand.
CTACCAGCGCCCCTGCTGCCAAACTGGCCTGCAGCCGCCGACACGAGGTTGCCATGGCCCTGCAGCCTTCGTCGGTGTCGTGCTCTGCGGTGGAATCGGTCCACTGGCGCAGCCAGTCCAGGCGGGATACCAGGGCAGCATCCTCGGGATCCGTAGCGCTCACAGCGCCCAGCATGGCAGACGACAGCCGGGCGGGCGGCAGGGATGTCATCACCTGCAGCTCAGGGGAAGAGAACAGTTGTGGCTTGGCATGGCATGGGTGGGGAAAATCGGGAGCATGTGACCAAGCTGACATACTCCGCTACAACATACCTTCTCCAGCAGGGCCCATGTACTGGGTGGAGAGTCACACCCCAGCCAGTTCCCTGCTTTCTGCTCCCTAGTCTGAAAGCATCCATCTCTCGTGACATTCTAATCCTCTCCCCAGTGGCCATAGATGACTGACTTCCACCAAGGCTGGCACTCCTGCTCCTGGCAGGCAGCTGCGCAACCGAAGGAGCATGACTGCTAACACCCACAGCATTCTCTCCACGCCGCCCGGTCCGACAAGGTTTCCTTTCCTAGCCACAACCTCCATGCCGCCGTCAACTATGGTGCTGCGGGAACTCCGCTTGGCAGTACCCCTCCCAAGCCTGCCGCTGGTACGCCTCGCAGTACAGCTGGGTGTACGGCCCCTGCAACTCCACCCACCTGGGAGGCGGCCAGGAGTGCGGCCCTCCGCACGTACGGCTCCTGGTGGGCATGCACCCGCCGCGTCCTCACCAGCTCCAGCACCGCGGTGGACAGGGGGACCGCCTGTGGCGCGTTCTTGCAGCACTCAACAAAGGTGCCTGCACCAGGCCAGCAGGGTGATGCATGTGGTCGCGATCTCACCAGGTGGTCACACCAGGTTACCTAGGTTGCCTTGGCGGGCAGCGAGGGTCGGGGCCTACCGTCTAAGGGGGGTTGGCCCACAGCATCCATGCCCAGGCAGGTTGGGTGATGCTGGTGGTGATATAGGGTGGTGGTGTATGTGTGTGTGTGTGGT
>BBXU01002222.1:0-80571 GCA_001598975.1 Parachlorella kessleri
GTGTGTGTGTGTGTGTGTGGTGGTGGGGGGGGGGGGGGCATTCCAGCGCGGCTGTGGGTTCAGCTTTTTACGCATGGGCATGCAGGGAAGAAAAGGGGAACATGCAAGGAACGGTATAGAATGGTCTCTGGTAAGCTCAGTTAGCATGTTACCCATGTTTTGCTGCATTCACTTTGGGGCTAGGGGCTACTCACTACTAGCACTGCAGGTCACACTAAAAGGTGCTCTTCTTCACCTGCAGCGCATGCCGCCTTCACACCCTGCGCTTCCCAGGCCCAGCCATGACATGAAGTATGTGACGCGGATGGAATGCCACTGAGCACCACACACAGGCCACGCAACGCACACCTAGCGTGATGAGCAGGCGCCCCAGCAGGAAGGAATCCCGGCCGAAGAGGTCGATGCCATGGTGCTCCAGGTCGCACTCCCGCAGCAGGGTGGCAGCCCAGGGCAAGGCCATCATAGGGAACCTGCGGGGGAAAGGGCAGGGGGAAAGGAGTGCGGGGGCACGATGAGAAAAAATGGTGTGAGGGCTGCCTCCTGACCTTACTTGACATGGCCACAGCATGCAGCAACGACCATGGCATGATTTTTTTTTTGGCTGGCTCACGGCATGATGCTAAGCACCAAGGCATCTCTAGCACGGTGCCCTGGCAGCGACAAGTTTGAACCCCTGCAGATCAAACAAACTGCCATCAAAAGCAGGGATGCAAGCAAATTGGGCGGTCAGCCTCACGGCCTCCAGCACATCACCTGAGGGTGCACTTACCACCAGCAGAGCAGAGCAACCCATCGGGTCAGTCCAGTTCAGCTACCTTCCCAGTGTCTGCAGTACCTACCGCCATTTACAACTTCAGCCACCACCAAATCAAGGAATTCCATGGTGACTGGGCCACAAGGAAGACACCTGGGAGAGTGCTAAGGCCATCTTAACCTCACGCACTTATTGACGAACGAAGGCGCGGGCGGCCCCGCCCGAGCCCTGGCTGCCGCCAGCGACCTCTCCGACACCCGCGTTACCCTCCCTGCCCTCGCTGGCGCGACCGCCGTCGCTGCTTGGCCCGTGCTGCTCGCTCCTCCGTTGGCGATGGCAGCGGCAGTGGTAGCATGCCCCAGGACCCCACTGCCAGGGCTGCTGCCAGCCACACCGTCCCCCGAGGCCCCCACGCCAGCGGCAGGCAGGGGCTGGAGGAAGAAGCCTGGGCGGGAGAGCTCCTGGGCAGCGGTGGACAGCGTGGTCAGCAGGAGGTCGCGGTGGTGGATGTCCAGGCTGGGTGAGTAGAACTCGGAGGCCAGGGCCAGCCCTGCTCGGCTGGGGACTCCGACCACCAGCGCAACCAGGGACCTGCGGGTTGGAGGGAAGCACGGCAGGCAACAGGGCAACAGCTGTGAGTTGCTCCACCACCGCAAGGCCCGCAGACAGTTTTTCCCGCTGCCCTGCTGTCATGTGCGTCTCAGTTTGGGATAGCCCGGAGAGGTGGGGAGGTGCATTGCGCACGCTTGGTCAGCATGCGCCTACCCATTGGGGAAGCCCTTACCAGGGACCCCTCCACTGGGGCTCTACCATCTCTCCATACAGTCTACTTGCCATCAGGGAAAAAAGTTTGCTAGGAGCTCCCACGCCATCCTACCAGCACCCTGGGCAATCCCACAGATCTGATCCGATTCACCTGAAGCGCTGCATGTCAGCCGGCTCATCTCCTCCTTTAGCCTCCTCGCCGGCCCACTTGGGGATAGGTGTGTGCAGCAGCGCCCGAGCCAACGGAACTGCACACATGTTGCACACACTGTGTTCTGTAACATGAGGTGGCTGTAGTACAGCTGGGCGTTGCTCCAACTCCGGGGGCAGCACTGTCTGCAGGTCGCCCATGGTGTGGCAGTCTCTCATGCGGCAACATCTCGTGCTGGCTACACATCCTTGCTCCACCGCAGGATCCCACGGCAACCTCTATTCCTCATCTGCTAACTAAATCCTTGCTACACTGCAGGATCCCACCTCCATACAGCTCCAGCTCATCAGGTGCTGCCCTGATGAGTGCCTCAGCGCTTCGCAGCGCCCTCAGCTGCCCCTTCCAGTCCTTCTCGCTGTTGCGCAGTAGTGAGACAAGATCCCGCAGCTGGAGGTCGGACTTGGCTACATCTGCGACAAGCATGTAGCCAGTTTGGTCAGCTGGAGGTTCTCTGGTTGAAGGGTGTCCAGGCTATGAGGCAACGTCATGCAATTGAGATTGGCTAGATCAGCATGCAGATGGAGACTTCAGCAGCGGAAAGGTGGCTGCGGGTGTGGAAGGGAGACTGCTTCAACGATGTGCACCCTGGTCATATGCTTGTGGCTTCCACTTGCGATAGGCATTTCGCGTCCCCAACAAGATCGACGTGCATACGTTAGCCACCCAGGGAAGAGCACCATAAGTCATCACAGCCGGGCACTGGTAACCATCCGCACGCCTGGTTAGGTTATCATCTACAAGCGTCAGCTGGCTGGGCCCAAGGCTGTCAGGGATGTGAGGCTCACCATCCTCGTCACTCTCCTCCAGGTCGTAAGGTGCCAGCTCCTCGTCCTGCCCTCCATCAGGCACAAGCCCATCGTCATCCGAGTCAGTCTCCGTGAGGGGCCAGTCTTCCTCCAACTCCAGCCCGCCTGTGGAGCCGCCACTTGGCGGTTTGCTAGCGCCCACAGCAGCATCTGGCTTCACGCTGCCGCCGCTGCGCGTTTCGCCACTCCGGGCATGTACATTGTGCCTGGCTGCCTCCTGCCCTTTGACCTGCTGGGCCTGCTGGGCATGCTCCCTTCCTGGCGCATGCTGTCCTTGGTCCTGCCCCTGCTGTGCCTGCTGCTGCTCCCACTGCTCCTGAGGCAGCAGCTCCCAGGGCCGCTCCTCCGCAAACAGCGGCTTGGCGGGGTCCAGCAGGAGGGACATGCTGTGCCCGACACGCATGCCCTGCCGCCGCACTGCCTGCACTTTCACGAAACCGCTGCAGCAAGTCACCCAGTGCTCAGATGGCCCCCACTTTCAAGGCCCCCCAATCTGATCACTATACCTCCACGACAATACTGATGGCCGGTCAGTGCATCTAGTCACTCATCGCCCCCACACACCGAAGGCCAGTCGCAACAAGAGCTCTATCCTGTGAAGCCCCCACGCGGCCCCTGCAGGTTCAATCCCAGCTACGGAGCAGCAAAGATGGACATGCCGTAATCCACGCACCGGTAATGGGCTTTCCAGCCTTGACCCCACCCCTTGCAGCACAGCCGACAGCAGGTCCGGGTGAGCCTGGAACCGCTTGGGCCCCAACCTGCCCAGGCACTCCTGCAGCGCTGCTGTCAGGAAGGCCTGACGAGGCAGCGGCAGCCGCTGGATGGAGGAGCCGTCCCCCCATACCCTCGCCAGCTGACACGCCACATCAGCAAGGGTGTCAATCCCAGGGTTAGCCAAGCCCGTCGCCGCTGCTGACGCCACCGTCCCACCAGCATCCCTGTCTCCGCTGACCGTGCCATCTACACAATCCTCAGGGTCAGCTGAGCTGGCATTGCCGGGCGGCCAGGGAGTGCGATCTGCACAGTCCTCAGGGCCAGCTGAGCTGGCATTGCTGTGTGGCCCTGGGCGGCTGGGAGGGCTGCCTACGATGTCTAAGTACTGCACCAGGCACCGCAGTGCAGATGAGGGGAGGACCCGCCGAGTGAGGAGCTTTTCTGTAAGCAGGTAGCGGACCTCAGCACGGGTTGCCCAGGTGCCCTGTGGCACTAGTAATCGCAACGCAGCAAACGATATAGCCTCCGCAGCCAGTGGTTCGACATTCTGTCGTGGGCTGCTCTCGGCTGCGTTAACTTGCTGTGCTGGTATTTCGCAGGGACCTGCCGGCTCCGCAGTGCCTCTCTTGCTGCTCAGCCCATGCTGGCGGGCTGCTTTAGTGCTTCCCCCGCTGCTGCCGCTGTTACTGCTGCTGCTTCCGCTATTGCTGTTGGGTGCCTCGCTGAGAGCTTGTCCATGCGCTGCGTTGCCTCCCTGGGCAGGAGCATGTGCATAGGCTGCGGCAGCTACAAGCCGCAGGAAGGCTTCTACGAGCTTTTCCTGAGCTGCAGCATCGGCCATGCTAGCCACAACACTGGCCGCCACATCCAGTACCTGGCTGCCCGCCTCCGGTGCCAAGCCAGCCGGGATAACACTTGAGGCGGCCCCTTGCACTTGCTGGAGGACCGCTGGCTGCATGGAACTCCACAATGCCGCTGCTACATGGTTTGCATAACCCCGCTTGCACAGCCTGGTGACGAGGTCGGCAGAAAATGCCAGTGCTAGCTGCTTCGCAAGGCCGTCTGGGGCGTAGCCATCACACGGCTGCTCACTGTGTGGAACCGCTGAGCCTGCTGCTACTGAAGCGGTTGGTCCGAGCCCGCCGCCAGGCAGGCGCAGCAGCCACTGCAGCATCCTGCTCACCAGAAGCGGCACAAAGGCTGCTGGCTGGAGCAGCGGCGCGGCACATACTGCTGCCCGGTCCGGGATAGAGGCCAGCGAGGCTGCTAGCGCTTCGTCTGCTGCACCCAGCTGCTGCTGCCGGTCGGAACGCCGGCTGTGGTCATGGTTGGTGCCTCTTGTACCTTTGAAGGTGCTGCTGCTGCTGCCGCTGCTGCTATCCTTGTCAGGTTGCTGGGTGATGGAAGCCAGGACCTGGGCCAGCCCAGGGCTGCTGGGCTGCCCAAATCGCTCCTCCAGCAAATTGCATGCCAGCTGCAAGAACAGGCGAGACACCCCACACTTGGCCTTCGACAGCGTGCTGTGTAGAAACGCATACACACTTTTTAAGCCTTGCCACTGCGACCATGTTCACTTCGCGACTTAGGACTTACGGCGTCTGATGTCTTCCCTTTGCATGCTTTGCAGCATGCACATCCTGAAGCTTTTGAGGATAACAGGCGCCCTGGCGTGGCAGTGTCACCCACCCAACTCCGTTCGACTGGCCAACACTTGCCTCTGCAGACACGGCCGTCACAGTGGCACGTCCCCTCAGTACTGGCTGGTCTGGTACTTCCACGGTAGACAAGTGGCTGCAACAAGACAAGAGGAGCAACTGCACGTCACATGAAGGGCTGGCATTGTGCTACACGCTGTAACCAGTGTCCACAACATTGTCGACCCAAGCACGGGACCCTGTGTCCACTAGCAGCTTGCGCATCCTTGGCTATGCCTGTCTCGCTACCTATCATCTCTCGACCGAAGTAGCAATACTCACGTGATGAGCACTCCCAGTACGGCAGGTGCTGGTGCCTGCCGGAAGAAGCAGAGGAAGAGGGCGGCATCTTGCTCGGCTGTGAAGGAGGGCCTCCAGTCAGGGCCCACAACTGCAGTTCATACATCCGGTAGTCAGCTAGCTTAACAGAGGCCCCTTATATCTAATTCTATGGCAGCTGCTGACATCTAGTGTTACCAAAGCCAAGGAGGTAGTGACCAAGGCTTGAGCAGGCTTCACCTCCTTCTGCTACGTGTAAAGGTACAGGAGAACCCAGGCGCGGTTATCTGCATGTGGACTGTTACTTGCCTGCAAGTAGCACATCCCCGAGTTCCTTGAAAGCCCGCCTATAGAAACAGTCCTTGACCATGTGCCAAGAGCCATGTTCAGACGCCAGGCTGTCTAACTGCCGCCAATGCTCCTGAAGGCCGTCATAGCGCTCCAAGTGAGCCTGAACAGCGTTGTTTTCCAACTTCAAGCCGTCAAGAAGCGTTGCTACTGCCGCTTGTAGCAAGCTGAGCACCGTTTGCAGCTGCCGGCATGTAGACAATGCCTTGGTTAGCTCGTGGCAATAAGCGTCAACCACTGCTTCCAGCGCTGCTGACTGCATTTTTGCTAAGCTCCCTCCCGATCGAAGCTGTCGCACATGCTCTCGCTGCAGCACTCCCATGAGCTGCTTGGCCTGCTTTGCTACCCTGCTGAATGAGCATTTACCTCCGAGATCCATGACATGTTGCCATTTCACGTTCTACGATACATTGATTGTACCAACAAGCTTTAAGACCTTGTGGGTGCCATGGCGAGTGGGCCATTGGACGCATGCGCGGTTGATGGCCTGCTTGAGAAAGCCCTTCAGCGCCTGTTTGACAACCCACAAGCAACAGACCTTTTTGTGGAGCTAGCAAGGCTCCGAGAGGAGAATGAGAAGCTCAAGGCCAGCATCCAAGTTGATGACCAAGAGCTATCAAGGCTTTGGGCCACGATAGGTAAGTTATTAAGGGTCCGAGCAATGTGATCTGCGCTCTACTTATGCAGCCCTGCCCTGTAGGCAAGGCATGCAGAACAGTGGTGCCTGGACTGGCGATCAGATGGAATGGTTGCATCTCTGCATAGTCCTTAAAGGTTTGATGATTCAGGTCATCTGCCCCCCCATAACCTTCCATCGCTGCTGGGACTAGCCCGTGCCTAAGTGTTTGCATCGATCCCTCGGCACAGCCAAGTGCTCTTACCGTAGACAACATGACACTTCTTTGTGCAGAGGAGCTGGAAGTGAGGCTTGCACTGGCGCATCAGAAGGCGGCACCCCGGGCGAGCTTGAATGAGGCTGTGGAGCCAGCTCTGACGAACGGTGCCCAAGGCCCTGGTCAGTGCGGTAGCGCAGAGAATAGGAGTTTATATGGTCAGGAGTGTTGCCGTGCACGGCCTTGATAGCATGGCATGTTCATAGCAGGGCATAGCATGGCTGTGCAGATACAACCTGAAACATCCTGCCTTCCATGCATGACTTGGGGTCCCTTGGCTCTTACCATCGCCTCCAGCACCAAGGGTGCGGTGCAGCCAGGCAACTTGCGGCTTGCCTGTTGTGCAGGCAAGAATGGGGCCCTGCTCACCCTTCCAGGCTCTGACCACATGGCAGCCCGCCCAGATGACGGCGATGCTATTGGCACCGAAGAGGAGGCAGCCCTGGTGCTTGTCCGCCCCGCAAGTGGCAGACCAGCTGCAGCTGACACCCACCCAACAAACCGCGGAGGGCATGGCATCTTTGGGTCCCAGGTCACAGCCCTGTCCAGGCAGCTGCAGGCAGCCAATGCCCGCTTGCAGCAGCTCAGCAGCACGCTGGGGCTTGCGCCCGCAGCGCGGCATGACGAGCAGGGCAGGGCGAGCGCTGCTGGCAACGGCGACCTTGCTTTTATCCCACATAATGACTGCCGTGAAATGGTGGCAGTGGGCTTGCCTCAGCAACACTCCCTGGATAGTGAGCTCCAGGAGCTGATAGAAAGCAGTGTCAGGCAGCAGCTGCAAGAGGTGCTGCTGCCAGAGCTCCGGGCAGAGATACGGCTTGCGCTAGTGCCGGCCGCTGTGCCGCAGCAGGCGCAGCGCAACATGGTTCCTGACATGGTCGTGCCAGCCAGGGGGTCAGCGGGGCAGCAGGCAGAGCAGGGCACCGCAGCAGTACAAAGCATGGACCCGTCCTTGGTGGCTACTGAGCAGGCGCAGCCGCAGCAGCAAGAGCAACAACAGGACCGGCGGCAGCAGCAGCAGCAGCAGCAGCAGCAGCAGCAAGAAGAGCAACAACAGAACCAGGAGCAGCAGCAGCTAGTGCAGCTTAGTGAGCAGGAACAGAATCCTACTCAGCAGGAAGCGGGGCAACAGGGGACGCGCCATCAGCCACAGGAGCAGCCGTCAGAGGTGCAGGAGGCAGGGCCGGTAGGGATGGATATAGAAGAAGGCGAGTTGGGCCTGGCAAGTGCAGGTACGCCTCCTCTTGATGCCGCCCCAACCCAGCCGTCCGATAGTGAGCCAGCAGCAAGGCGGGCTGCCGCTCCTAGGAGGCCCACCGTTGTGTTTGAGCTGGTCCCGCCGGCCCAGGAGCAGCGCCAGCCGAGCTTGCTGGCAAGGGCGGTGCAGGCACGCAGGCAACAGCTAGAGGAAGAGGAGCGGCAGCGGGCACAGCAGCTGCAGCAGTCGCAGCTCCAGGGGCCCAGGGCGCAAGGGCAAGTCCTTCAGGAAGCGCGCCAGCGGCAGGGCCAGCCGCAGCAGGCAGCAGCAGCAGAGGCAGAGCATGTTGCAGGGGGCGGAGGTGGCGACAGTAGGGGAGGCAAGCGGCAGAGGGTGGCGGAGGCGCCTGCTTCAGAAGCAGTACTGGCGGCGTCAGGTGCCCCTGGCTTGGTTGCTGCTGAGGCGGCTCCTGGCGCAGCTGCTGGGCCGCGCGTCACCTCTCAGCTGCTGAAAAGAGTTTCGCCCTCACCCCCTCCAGAAGGACGGCACCAAGGGCGGCGGGCTGCTGAACCGGCGGCCCTGCCTACACAGCAGGGTCCGCAGCAGGCGGCAGGGGAAGCAGGGGGGCCGCAAGGCCGTCCCTTCAGTATCCGGGACCTGCTGTCCTGCTGTGCGCAGCACCCCCACCCGGCACCCCGTGCGGCGGCTGCGGACGGCGAGACAGCAGCAGGGACAGCACATCCTGTCACGCCTGCCAGTGAGACGGCTGCAGGCCCGGTGAAGCAAGCAGGGCAGACGCGTGGAGCATTGGCGTCAGCACCAGCTCCCGCACCAGTGTTTCCCAGCTGGCTCGCGCCCAAGCCACGTGCGGCCACGCCAGAGGGGGCCATTCCTGTGCCGGCTATTGACCGCACCCGGTTCGCGTGCCAAGCGGCGCGCCTGGCAGCTGACGGCAGCGCTGAGCCTGCTGAGGTACCTGCTGTGCCTGGCGGGGAGGTGGGCGATCAACAGCGGCAGGGAGCCGCGGATGGAGAGCCTGATGCTTCACCAGCTGCAGGACAGGTCGGCGCTGGGATTTTCCACCCCCCGCAGCGACAGCAGCAGCAGCAAGGGGACCAGCAGCCGCAAGAGCAGGACCAAGCGCAGCAGAAGCAGCACGAGCAGCAAGGGGAGCTGGGCGGGGAGGCGGGGGAGGGTGAGGGCGAAGCAGCAGAGGTTGAGGGGCAGCTGGGATGCCCAGTGGACTTTCTAGCCCCTGGCGTGACAGCTGGCGCCGTCCCCAGCGGTAAGCATCAAGGAGAGGTGTGACTGTGCTCGTCGGGCTGGGCTATAGCACTCTCAGGACCCACCGCTGGTCCACATTTGTTGAAGTGCCCTGCGGGGGGATGCTTTTATCCGGGTGATGGTACAATGAGAGGCAGCTGGTTGCCTAAGGCGCCCTGCTTGGCGATTTGGAATCTTGTCGGTGCTTCGAAGCTGTCCTCGTGGGCGGCTCGTCCTGAAGAGCTTGTTGGTGAGAGCGCATGCCAGCAAGTCCGTTGTATGCATGCGTTTGATCTTCTGGTTCACTGTTGGGCCCGGCTACGGCTTTCATGCGTTTGGTGGCTTGTCAGACCCTCTCTCCCTGATTCCTGATACCGCGGACTCTCCCTGACTGCCTGGTACCGCAGACATGAGCGAGCAGAGCCTCCACCTCCTGGCTCGCGCCTGCCCACCCTGCAACGTCACCCTGCCATCCCAGCAAGAGTACCTGCAGCACATGTGCTCCAAGCCTCACCTCAGCCAAGTGAAGCTGTTTGTCGAGGCCATGGAGGGTGCGTGGAGCTGTGGTGCCCACATCATGCTCACTTTCTTTCTGCTGGGAACAAGCATCTGGGCAGAAAGTATGCATGGTCGCAGGGCTTGTCATCGTGAGAGGGATTCTGTATGGCTGAGCCTGCTGATTCGGATGCTTCATTAAGGCATGTCAAAGACCTATATCGGTTGCGATTGTTCACGCTGCCGTTGTCAAGCCTTGTGCGTGGGCAGGGTATACTATGACTAACCCCTGTCCTTTGCCCACACTGCCCAGCTGCGCACCCCCGTGATTCTAGCACCTCTGCCTTGCCCAAGCAGTGCACAGATTCTCCAGTGCTCTCCAACACTGTACACCCCGTTCCCTGCTCCGCCTCTTCCCGTTCCTCCAGGTAAGAGGCCTGCACAACCCCTTTCTTGCTTCGCCGCCTCCCTTGCCTCCAGGTACCAGGAGCGCCCTGCCGCCCGACCAGCGCAAGGCCCTGTCCAGCCTTGGCAAGCTCCGCTTCCACTGCCACGCCTGCCGCCGCACCATGCACTTCCACAGCTTCATCAGCCACCTGGCGGGCAGGGAGCACCTGGCGGTGGTCAAGAGGGCGCTGGCGGGAGAGGCGCAGGCGGCCTTGGCGCCTTCAAATGGGCCTGCTTCCGTTGTTGAAGCGGGCCGTGCTGCCACTCCCGGCGACTCTGCTGGCCCTGCCGCCGCCGCTGTTGCTGCTGCTGGACGGGCAGCAGCAGCGCCTCCTGTGGCACCACTGGCTGGCGGCGGCACCGAGGCGGGGGACAGCGCTGCTGCTGCTGTTGAGGCGTCGCCGCCGCCGGCGCCGCTGGAGCTGCCGGAGGTTGACTACACTGACTCCACGTTCATGCTGGGAGTGGTGGAGCCAGGTGGGTGCTGGTAGGTTGGTTTTCATGGGCTTTCAGTCGTGACGCATGTGACTGTGGTGTGGTGATGATGCTGGTGCGTAATTCAGTTGCCAAGGATTAATGGGCCTGCTAGTGTGCTGCGCTGACCGACTATCAAAGTTGGCGGTGGGCCTGCTGGGCTTCTGCTGGGCTCCTTGTGGCAGCAATGCGGCAGCTGGGCCTAAGGTGGTAGACAATCCAAGCAACCAGCTGCTACCTCCCAATCAACAGATTTCCGTGCTCTCACCTGTGTGGCTGTGCTTGCCTGCTGCGTGACTCGGTGCCACACACCCCCATTGCAGGGTGGAGCCAGGGCAAGGAGAATGGGGAGCCGCGCAGGTGCCCCCCCTGCGGGCTTGCCTTTGACAGCCACCAGGCCTACCTGCAGCACTTGTGCTCCCAGGACCACCTGCAGCGAACCCGGTTGCTAGTGGACGCCTGCTTTGGTGAGAGCTAGGGTTGGTGTGGTGTGTCGGTGTGTGTTGGCTTGCACTGTAGAGGCTATAGATGGCCGGGGGCGCTCTCTTCCGTGCTCTGCTGCTTCAAGCGCTTCTGACATTCCAGGGCACGAGCCAGAGCATAATGTCACGGCACCGTTGCATACCTGACCAGCCTGACGGTGCGGGGTGGCATGGCCTTACAATATTCCTGCCTGGCACACCTCGCTGTCTGAGCCACCAGCTTGAGCACTTCCAGCTGCACGTTGCCTGCCTGGTCTCACTGGTCCTTGTTGAACCAGCGGAAAGTTGTGTTGACAACGCACTCCCCAGGTCTCAAGGCGGGTCTTGATGGCCCCAACGATGCAACCGCCATCTGCCGCAATTGTCATGGCCATGCAATGCAAAACTACTGATGAGCCGCCACCCTCCCTCCCTGTTCTGCAGGCGCCAAGGCGGAGCGCGGCGCCCCCGGCCGCGCCACTGCCATCCGCCGCCACTACCACTGCTGGGCCTGCCGGCGGACTATGAAGATGGACGGCTTTTTGGACCACCTGCTGGCGGGGAGCCACCTGAGCGCCGTGCGCGCCGCGCTGGCAAAGCAGGCTCAGCAGCAGGCACAGCAGGCAGCCCTTACTGAGCCTGCTGCTGCAGGAGGCACAGCGGGGCACAGCAGGGAGACCGGCGGTTCTCGTGCCAGCAATGCGGCTGCTGCTCTGGCAGCTTCCGCTGGCGCCAACGGCTGCAGCAGCGACGCAGCCGCTGCAGGTCTCTTGGCAGCGGCGAGAGGCCACCCTGCGCAGGCGCGTCGTGGGGCAGCTGGGGCAGCTGGGGCAGCGGTGGTGGTTGACCCAAGCAACCCCCGCTTTCTGTTAGGGGAAATTCCTGCCAAGGGTGAGCAAAGCGCGTGTCTTGCTTGGAGGTCGTCCCATGCGGGGGATGGGTGCGGTGAGAAGTGGGGGCTGTCGGATCTTTACGGGGGACCCTCCCTGCAGCTTGGTGGGCGTGCTGTCCTGTCCACTGTGTGCCACAGGTGGTTTGCGCCTTCTAGTTGAGCACACCTCATGTTACTGTTTTTACTGTTTCCTCCTGTTGTGCACATGCGAGTGATATGGACGACTTGTGCAACTGGGCCAGTAGTACCAGTGCAATGCAACTCTCAGTAGACCCTACCCTACTAAAACTGCCGTTCACAGTAACTTATGCCATAAGTCTTACAACGGCCGGAGATCTCCCCTGCAGGTTGCCCAGAGTCCTTGGACACAGCTCAGCAGGTGTGCCCACCCTGCGGCTCGGCCTTCGTTAGTCACGATGCCTACCTGCAGCACATGCTGTCCGCGGACCACATGCACCAGGCACGGGCCGTGCTCCATGCATTGACGGGTGAGCTCTGGAACCAGCTGTCCCTAAATAGAGTGCCATTTTCAGTAGACGAGCGTTGCAAATACAGGGACGGACTTATAGTCGGCTGTGCCTAGAATTAGCGTAGGATGTGGCAGCAGCCTTCCTGCCTGCTGGCCTGCTGCCGCTGCTGCTGCACTGGGGTATCCTTTGGGAGGTGTGGACATGTGGCCTCTCTCAATTTGCACAGCTACCAGACCAGGTGCTTGTGGCACCAGCCAGTCAGCCCAGTATAGAGCCAGCCAGTGCCAGCATCTGTGCTGGTGCAGGGCCCAACAAGCTGGGACGGGGCCCCATCAGCAAGCAGGCCAAGGCTGGCTTTTTGAAGCGGCACTTCCACTGCTGGGCCTGCAGGGCCACCATGAGGCAAGTAGCCCATGGGTGCTTTCATGGGCCCGGGTTCCTTGTCCGCTGCAGTCTAGTCTAGTGTAGTCGAGTCGAGTCGACTCGAGTCGAGTCGAGTCGAGTCGAGTCGAGTCGAGTCGCGTCGAGCTGAGGCGAGCCAAGTCGAGTTTAGCCTAGTCTAGTCCAGCAGGGTACCGCCACCTGACTATGTTGCTGTGACTCTGTGCTGGGACGTCATGAGAAATGTCGTTTGGGGAGAGGTGACAGGAATGGATGCGTTGAGAATCGCATTCGGCCACTGAGGGTCTGTGCCGTGCGGTGAGAATGAAAGGGGTATCGTCAGGGGTTACGACCGGGGAAGGACATTACCCGCCAGGCTGCCTAGAGGGCTGCATCTTTCTTACAACCAAAATGCTTGTCCTAAGAGCTTTAGGTGTGCTCCACTCCAGTCAGTGTGCCCTGGCCAAGAAGGCTGCAGAAGATTTTGTGGCAGCACATGCTCTTGCCCTTGCGATCATCTCAATACCTCCATTGAAGTACGAAGTGTTCCAACCGTACATGTTATCTTCTGTGCAGGTGTGACAGCTTCCTGCAGCACCTCCTGAGCCCCAAGCACTTCAAGGCCATCACCAAGCACCTCACCCAGCAGGCACAGCAGGTGCAGCCCGCGCAGCCCACACAGCAGGCAGCCCCCTCAGAGCAGGTCAAGCATGCACCTGCTGCTCAGCAGGCCCAGCAGGTGGGCGAGCTGGAGCAGGCAAAGCAGACGCAGCAGTCGGATACCCCTGAACAGGCAAGTCAGGTACCTGCTGCGCAGCAGGCACAGCAGGAGCCAGCAGCGGCCGCAGGAGGGGCCCAGGAGGATCCTGGGGAGGCTGGCCAGAGTCGAAACTCACCCTCCCCGGTGGCCAGGGTGAGCCAGGCAGCTGCCCTGGGTGCCCAGCAGCAGGGTGACGCGCCTGCGGGCGCGATCCAGCAGCAGGAGGAGGAACAGGGCCAGGAGCCGGAGCAGGAGCGGGAGCGGGAGCGGGAGATCCTGCAGGAGCAGGAGCGGGAACAGGGGCAAGAGCGGGAGCAGGAGATCCTGCAGGGGCAGGAGGGGGGGCAGTCACTGCAGCCCGACGACCCTCCCACGGTACCTGTACCCGCTGCCGACCTACAGCAGGGGGAACAGGTGCAGCCTGCAGCCTCGACAGGAGCTGCCCCTGCGCTTCTGGCAACCCTTAGCCACACTAGCGCTGGCGCTGACCGCCCCTCACCACCGCGGCTGGCTGTGGATGCTGCGACAGGAAAGGGAGTGGCGGGCACTGCTGGCAAGAGCGGTGGCATTACTGAAGCAGACGTAGACCCGGCGACGGCTTTAGAAGACTTCCTAGCATTCCAGGTGGATGCGCCACAGGGCACAGCACAGGCTGCTTCGCCTGCTCCGTCGGACGGGCCGGAAGAGCAGGCAGAGCAGGCTCAGCCGGCAGGTCCGCATGAAGGAGAGATGCCTGAAACAGCGGGTAGCATGCCCAGCAAGAGCCCACCGGCGGTCGGGGCGGGTGAGGAGGGTGCTGAAGGCGGAGCTGCTGCTGAGCAGGTGTCCTCAGTGGCACGGTGTACTGGCGGCGGCTCCAGCAGCAAGCGCAGCGCAGAGGAGGCACCAGCTCAGCAGCAGCAGCCACCGGCCAAAAGAGCTGCCACGGCCGGGCGGTTGCTTCATGACGGCATCCGGAATGGCTTCCAAGAGGGTGGGGGTGTTGAGGATGTCACTGCTGAGAACGAAGAAGGGGAGGAGGAAAGCGAGGAAGGGGAGCTTAGCCAGGAGTGGGAGCCGGCGCTGCCCGACCCACTGGCGCCCTCGTTCATGCCTGGCTCAGTAGCGGCAGGTATGGCGTGACCCTGGCTGGGCGTCAGCTGCTGCTAGTGCTGCCACTGCTGGCCTAACTCCTTGCTGATGAACGTGGTGTGCTTGGGTTCAAGCTCACTGGCTGGGTTCTGCTGCCGCAACGACTTCGAGGACTTTGTTACCTACTCGGCTAGTTTACCCAAAGTTAGGACCCAGGCTTGCCCCTGCTGTGTGACTCCCGAGCCCACCCCATATATGCTGTCCTTGGTGTGCACCATTGCTGTCCCTCCCCCCGCCTTCTCTCAATCGCGCTCCAATCCCCATCAATCAATTGGCTTTCAGCATAGCATGTGCCGCAGATGCGCTTGTGCCACCTTGCAGGGCTATCCACAGATGCCCTCAGCCAGCTGCCACGCACCTGCCCGCCCTGCGGGGCCACCCTGGCCACCCACAGGGACTACCTGAGGCACCTGGCCAGCTCAGGGCATGCCCAGCAGGCCAAGGCGGCCTTGCACGCTCTGGGTGAGGTGTAGCTAGGTGCTGCATGCGTGAGGTTCCAAGGGCCCGCGCTGTGATGGGGGCCAACCAGGCAAGCGGGCTGCAGAAGCCGGGCGGCGCGCAGGTTGCTGACACGCTCTTCAGCTCTTGCTGGTCCCAAATGGTGTGCAATATGGGTGTTAACTATTGGCATATTGCTGCCCATCTTGCACCGTCTCATCTATGGCCAGGCACGTCACAAGCTATGGCCTTCCTTGTTGCTCACCCTCACCCTCACCCTTCCCGCGCTCCGATGCAGACAAGGCGGCCGCCTCTGCTCGCACCCGACCTGGAGAGTCGCTCAAGTCGTCCCTGCAGCCACTGCTGGGCCGCCGCTATCACTGCCACGCCTGTGGGCTCTCACTGCCTTGCCAGGGCTTCCTAGAGCACCTGCTGGCGGCAGAGCACTCAGCTGCACTACAGCAGCAGCTGAGCGGGAGCAGTAGCGGGGCTAGGCTGGAGGGAGATGGGCAGGCAGGGCGGCAGCAGCAGCAGCAGCAGCAGCAGCAGCAGCAGCAGCAGCAGCAGCAGGGAAGCCAGGCCAGCAAAGGGCAAGGAGGCAGCGTAAAGCAGGTGGGAACGAGCGTGTTCTTGGTTGTGTCGCAAAGTGATGTGTAACTTCTGTTCTGCTTCTGCAGGGGCAGCCTGGCTCGCAGCTCGTGCTCAAGGCTTGTGACTAGTACTGCATAGCTGGATCATTTGTTTGGGTGATGATGTTTCAGTATTGCAAGCATGGGAGAAGGCGAGCACTTGGTGGTGAACACACTGGCTGCATCAACCACACCTACTGACTAGTTGGTGCATGTGCTGTGTTCGAACAGGACGTACAGCAGACAGAGCAGACGGACAGCATGCCGAGAGATGTCAAGGGCACAGCAGCAGGCCCCAGCAGCTCAGGTCAGCAGGCAGGGCAGGCAGGGCAGGCGCAGCATGGGCAAGAGGCACAGCAGCCCAGACAGGCACAGCAGGGGCAGGCAGGGCTTGGTGAGCCAGGCAGCGCAGCAGGCCAGCGGCTCCCACCTGCTGCTGGGGCTAGCACCCCAGCCAAGCGGCGCTCAGCTTCTCCCTCCCCTTCCGAGCATGGCCCTGCCTCCAAAGTGGGTCGCAGCGCGGTGCGTAGCAGCCCCAATGCAGGTCCCATGGCTGTGTTGAAAAAGGACTGCTCGCCGCACGCGCCGCAGCAGCAGGCACAGCGCGCAGACCGTCCGGCGACACCGTCGGGCAGCACTTTGCAGCAGCAGCAGGAGGAGCCCACCAAGCCCATGAGTCGCCCTGGTGCCCCTCCTACAAGCACCACCACCAGCACGAGCGGCGGCTCCGGCGGCGACCGCAGCGTCAGCCGGGGCCGCGGCGGCAGGCTGATGGTCCCAGAGCAGCTGCCGACCCGGCGCTCCAGCGGCAGTAATGGTAGCCGTGCCGGCATCGGCAGCAAGGGTGTGGGACCTCAGAGGCGAGCCACGGCTCAAACGCAGCAGACTCCTCCAAGGCCCATTGGGCATGCCGTACCGCAGGCTACTGCCTCCTACCGCAGGTCACCGCCCGCACCACTGCGGCAGGCCAGCGGGGGCTCAGCAGGCGGTGCCAGTGCCAGCAGGGACCCCCGTCGCCCCTCCTCGGGGGTCCCACCGGCCCCACAGCGGCTGCCGGTGCCCCAGCAGAAACTGCCTCCGCGCTGGCCGGCGCCGCCCCCACAGCAGGCACAGCATGCTGCGCCCTGGCATGCAGGCCAGCACAGCGGGCAGGGCAGGCCGCCTCCGCCACCCTCCGCAGCGCAGGCGGCACCTCCGCCGCAGCAAGGCCAGGCGGCCCCACCAGGCTTCCGTGGGCAAGGAGCGCCAGCGCTGCAAGTGCAGCCAGGCCAGGCAGCGCTATTGCAGGATCGCCTAGGCATGGTGGGGGCGTATCGTGGCCAGGATGGGCTGCAGTCGGACGCTGCCGTGGTGCAGCAGATGTCGGCGGGTTTGGCACTGTTGCAGCAAGGGCAGCCAGGCCTGGCAGGCCTGCAGCAGTGGGCGCCGTCAGCAACGGCGGCAAGCAACCAAGTGCTTCCTTGGGCGCCGCCACCCTCACAGCCGCCTCCTCAGCAGCAGATGCAGCAGGCTGCCAGCTATAGAGGGTTTCAGCCTGCCTCGGGGCCCGGCTTTGCTGCCACAAACCCAGGGGCGTCGGCGGGCTGCTACCCCTCCGGGGCTAGCCAGGGGGGGCAAACATACCAGCCGACATTAAGCCAGCAGCAGCAAAGCTATCAGCAGGGGGCACTGCAGGAGCCTCTCCAGCCTCACCTTGTGCAGCCACTGCCGCCACTGCAGTATCAGTCTGCTATTGCTGCTGGACAGAACACTCCGATCGACCTGGCTGCCGGCAGATACCTGGCCGGGGTGAGTGCCATGCCTAGCAGCATCTCAGAGCTGCGTGGACAACAAGCACCAGGGCAAACCTACCTACAGCAGCCCCTGCAGCAGGCACCTGCAGCTCAGCATCCCCCAGCGCAGCAGCTAGGGCAGTACCAGGGGCCGCCGGCAGGGCAGCCTCAACTGCAGCAGCCTTCACCCAGCTACACCTCTGGACCTTACCAGCTCCTACAGCAACAGGATCAGCAACAGAGCCAACCTCCGCCACAGCAGGCACAGCAGCAGTACCAGGTTGCGCCACAAGGGGTGTGGGTGCATCAAGGAGGTCCGCAGCAGTCCCTGCCGGCGTGGCAGGGCCAGCTGCATCAGGCGGCTCAGCAGCGCTGGCCCCAACAGTAGCATCAGCGGGGAGTCTCGCTTGGCATCTAAGACGGTGTAGCAGCTCTGAACTTTCAAGTGGCTGTCCTTAATGCACTGGTTTTAGAATTGAACTACTATTGTTTCTGGATTGGAGTAGATATGACCATAGAATGCAGCCACGTTGTCTGACACCTGCATGTATGCAGTGCAAGTTTAGCACCCTTCAGAATGAAGGAGTCTAGACGGGGAGTGGTTGTTGCTGGCTGCTTCGTAGATCGCCCTGCTTGGCTATTTGGCGCTTTGAAAAATCATTGAGGGGAGGCGAGCTGATTTCCACTTGGTAGCTTGCAGCTGTGATTCACTCTTAGGTCTGGAAACCTGAGAGCTTACCCTCCTTTCGGCAATGAGAAAGTCGGGCAGCCCTTGAGCACAAGGGTATGCCAATGTGGCATGCAATGTGGAGCTCCTGATGGACCACAGCATGCACAGCACGCCTTGACTCACGCCTCCCTCAGGGAAGGTGCATATAAGCTGGACCTGTATGGCGCGCAAACGTGCTGAAAACAATGCGAGGTGGAACATCCCCGACCGGGACGAAGCGACCTGTTCTCTGCCAAACGTCTGTCCGGGGGGATGACAGATGACCCACTGGCCCAGTGGACACTGACGTTCGCCACCGCTGTGCACTACTGAGCTTCTTGAACCTAGGGACTGTTTGGTGCTTTCGCGCAATGCTACCAAGGCGAGTACAGTGGGACCATCATTGGTATTGCCAGCCAGTCAGGCCCATCGGCGCACGGCTCCTACTCTTGCTTCTGCCGCTGCTCGGGGTGGTCCTAGCCAGTTACTGCCTAGGGCCACCTGCCTATTCCAAGGTAGGCAGGTGGCTCCAAGGTCAACAGCTGATGAAGGCGCCACGAGGCCTCCCACGGGGCCTGCTGGAGGAAAGCAGCTTTACACTGGTGACTCTGTCACATTCGCCTCGGCTGCGGTCCTTACAGACGTGGGTTGCACACTATGGAAGCTGCCCTGGAGGTGAGTCGTAGGCTTAGCACAAAATTTCCATAGTGCTGGCAGCCTGTTCTAAACCTGGCCCAGAGGCAAGCGCCTTGCTTGCACTTGACCGGTTGCGGCAGTTCGCAGGGTATCCCATGGTTAGGCAAATGATGCTGGACGGGGAGGCATGATGCATGCTGAGCCTAGCAGGGCACATCATGCTGCAGTCCAGGCAATCATCATTGTTTGGGACGAATCTCCACTGGACGAGAACCAGGACCTGCCACGGGTCCCAGTGCCCCTAAAGGTCCGCCGAGAGGCCAGTGACAGCCTGAACAACCGCTTCCAACCAGATGCAGACATACGCACCAGGGCTGTGCTAATGCTGGACGACGATGTAATGATAAGGTGAGCTAATGAAAGGCCGACTTGCCCATGCGTCGCTGGTGATTAATACACGCTGCTGCTGGTGCTGGCAACAGTCTGCTGTTGCAACAAATTCAGGCCCTGAAGGGTGCGACCAACCGCCTTGCAGGTGTGAGGTCGTCAGCCAAGCATTTGCTGCCTGGCGGCAACAGCAGCACAAGCTGGTGGGCTTCTTCCCACGAAGAGCTGTGGTTGACAGTCAGAAGCCGTCATACAACCTCGTTGATGACTACACCAGAGGCGCATACAACCTGATATTGACAAAGGGAACCTTTATGGACAGCAGAGCATTCCAGATGTATGCCAGCCCTCCATATGCCAAAGGTAGGAAGCCCAAGTGTCAGTGCTTTGACTTCAAGGGCGCCCCCACTAATGTCCTGCATGGTTCTGGTCAGAGCACCCCTGCCATGCTGTGTTGGGCGCTTTACACCATGCACCATATGCGCAATGCATCCACCTGGCACGCAAGCACCCTATCTGAAAGTGCTCCTTGCCGTGCAGCACGGCATTTGGTGGATGCCCTTCAGAACTGCGAGGACATCCTCATGAATTTTGTGTGGGCCAAGGAGATGCGGGCAGAACTGGGTGCCGCAGCCAACAGCACCGTGCTGTTTGCCAGCCCTCAATGCTATGCAGAGACCAGCAAGCTGTGCCGAGCACCAGGTGCAGAATGGAGCATCAGCATGGGATCCCGCAGCAAGACGCATCTCAGGAACCGGGCACTTTGTGGTCAGCTGTTTGCGGAGATGCTGGGGAGCAACCCCCTGCCACACGTGCCTTTTGAGAAGTCGACGGTTCGACCTCGGGAGATTTGGCCTGAGAAGGCAGATGGGTGGGTAGCCCAGGGCTACAACTCCAGTTTGGCCCAGCTGTTTAGAAGCCAATGTTGATACAGCAGGCGTCAGCAGTTATGAACTTGAGTTGAGCTTAAGCGCTGTATTAGGAGTTGTCCTGTTTATCTATTCCCTCATCGCTGGTTAGCTCCGTGTGCAGCCGTGGCCTCCTACCCACAGCCTGCACTTTCTCTTTAGGCTGCTTGAGATTGCTTTAAGTCTACTGTCACCTGCAACTACGGCTTGCAAGACAGGTCTCTGCTAACTTATGACTTCAGTTGCCCTGTGCATACTGCTAGCTTCTAACAGCATGTTCAAACGCCTCACTCCCTGTTTTTACCGATTTGTATATCGTCCCAGCCTTCTTGGCCCAGGTAGCTCACTCACTGCACTTACAGCGTCAAGTAGTTTGTGTTGCTCGACACAACACAGTACACTCACGTGTCCTTCATTATAGTTCGTCCTCCACCAGGTCAAGTGCTTGATCGAGGAAACGAACGACAATTTAGCAAGCTTGGAATGCGAACTCATGTGCCAACTCTCCTCCTGGACGCGCCGATGGTCTCGCGGGTCATGCTGTTCAGGAACACTGCAGCAGCCATAAAAGTGTCTTCTTGCAATTCTTTCGGTAGCTGTCTCGGCAGCTGATGAGTGTGCTGTCCCATCAAAGCATTCCTAGCTGGCAGCGAGCATGCGTCGCATGTGACTATCAGGATCTGGGGCTGCCGTCCAACTAACGCGCTGTTGTCAATTCCCTACAGGATACCTCTTCTGCTGTCGTGCCAGTTTCCTCGTGCCAGCATCCAGTGCCACCAGTCATCACCACATGTATGGCAGGCATGACTTGCTATGAAACAAAGCAAGCGAGGTTTTTTTTGTGTATTTCTACTGTCACAGTTGCTTTTACTCTTTGGACTCTCGCTGGCAACTGACAGTTGGCCGCCGCCCATGCTTTCGAGACTGGGAGGTTGGCTTGTCCAGCAGCAGGAACAAGAGCCCACAAAGCTCCTCGAGACCAGCTTTACGCTGATGACGGTGTCTCATTCGCCGCGGCTACTGTCGTTGCAGAGTTGGGTTGCGCACTATGGCAGCTGCCCTGGAGGTGAGGGAGGGAGTTAACGCAGGACCCCGCCTCGTCTGCTGTTGAGTCTGTGCAAGTTCTGTTAGCACCTTGAGCTTTGCCTGACAGAGGTCAGAGGTGTCAGTATCCCCTCTGATGTCTAAACAAAGTGCAGGTGGTGTTCTGCCCCGGTGCAGTTGCGGAGGTTGTTATTGTCTGGAACAGCGGGCCCATAGACCAAAGCCGGGACTTACCAAAGGTGTCAGTGCCAGTGAGAGTCCGTAAGGAGGCCATCAACAGTCTCAACAACCGCTTCCTGCCAGACCGTCACATACACACAAGGGCAGTGCTCATGCTGGATGATGATGTGATTATACGGTGAGCAGATGCTTACTGTAAGGTTGTCATAAGGTGTCCCAACAAGATTGTCCCAGCAGGATACCATGGCATCCTCCTGTAGCCTTTACGCAGCATCCAGCTTCCTTGGTGGAGTGTTCACAAAGCCTGGCCAGTCCTTTGTTACATGGCTTCCGGGCCTTTCCCTTCAAAAAATTCCAGCATCCTCCACCTTGCCGGGCTGGGCAGGTACTGTGTTGTGAGGTACGGTTGTCTTCCCGCCTGCTTCTGCCAGGTGTAAGGACATCAGCGCCGCTTTTGCAGCCTGGCGTGAGCACCCCGACAAGCTGGTGGGGTTCTTCCCACGCAAGGCTGTCTTGGACCCACAGCGCCCACTGTACAGCCCCTACTTTGACTACCAGAAAGGGTCATATAATCTGGTGCTGACGAAGGGGACCTTCATGGACGTGCGGTCGTTTGATTTTTACTTCAGCTCGCGGTACGCTGAAGGTACGTGTTTGCGGCTGGCGGCGCACGGGGTGGCTGCAAGAACAGTGTCTGCACCTGGTTTAGGCCTGACCGGTGCTGGGCGTCGCTGTCTTCGTGCCATGGCATACAAATCTTACCTTAGGACTGCCATACACTGGGGGCGGTGGGTGTTCCAGTGCCTGCCCATAGTCGTGCGCGCTGTACCAGCTCACAGCGTTCTGTCCACCACCTCCCAGGCATGAGCACAGGTGTGGATAGCTGCAACGCCTTGTGAGGATAGTTGATGTCGCGAATGGCTCTTTCTCCCCCCTCCCTGCCTTCCTCGCGCTGCAGTACGACAGCTGGTGGACACTTGGTTCAACTGCGAGGACATCCTCATGAACTTTGTGTGGGCAAAGGAGATGCGGACAGAGCGGGGTGGTGCTGCCAACACCACCGTGCTGTTCTCCAACCCACGATGTTTCCTGGAGACCAGCAAGCTGTGCCGGAAACCAGGCGTGAACTGGAGTCTCAGCATGGGTCCCCGTGGGAAGACACACCTCAACGCCCGAGCTCACTGTGTTCAGCGGTTTGGGGAGCTGCTGGGGGCCGACTTGCTGACGGACGTGCCTAATGATCCCTCGACCGTGGGGCCCACCGAGGTCTGGGTAGATGATGTTGACGGCTGGATAGTCGAGGGGCCGGAGTTCAGCGTGGGCCGGCTCTTGAGGACTCGCTGTCCACCATAACCTGCTGATGGCGGCAGGTAGTGCGAGTATTAGGGTAGGTAGCTGTCGATGGGCAGTGATGGATGCAAAGTTGGTTCTTGTGCCGGCCTGCGCCAGGCCTCAGTGCAATAAAGAATAGGTAGGTAGCTGTGAATAATCGGTGCTGTACCTTACTCTTTTCCCCCCTAAAGCTAGTCCTGTCCTCATGTGTCTAAATATAGGTTTAGGTTTATTGTGCTGCTAGCACGTTCGCATCTACGGCACATGCTCTGTCTGTTGCTGTGGGAAGCGAATAGGTTGAATGATTGACACAGTGCTGGAAGCAAAGTTCGCTTTGGTGCCAGCCTAAATAGATAGTGTTTGCTGAGGGTTACAGTTGCTGTGCGCACGTTTTTGTTTGTCAGCCTGGTCTTACAGGGCTGCAGGCCAGGATGACTCTTTCACATGCCAAGTCATGAGCACAGCATGAGGCACGATAATCACATAAACCAAATGAACTCACGCTCGCTTGCTTCTCCCTCTGCAGCTTGCTTATCGAAACGCTTGTATTCCTGTGTAATGTACCCAGTATGTATCTGAGGTTTACGTCATCTGATGGGGTCCTCCTTCCTGTATGTTCCCTGTTTGTCGTGGCTACCAAGCTCTACAGTCGTTGTGAATTCTACTTGGATCTTGTAGTTTGTGGGCATAGTACATCCTGGCTTTCTTTGGCCCCACTGGGGGACTCACGGCAGCACGGTCAGGTGGCGGTGCGCTGTTAGACTAGACTAGTCGCTGTGTTTGGCTCTTCTACCGCATAGTTCGAATGCCTGCCTCCTTGTGTGGCATCAAATGCACATTTGACTGGGGTTAAGCCTTGGGAGCTGACGGCTGTGAGTAAGTCCACCCTTTTTGCTTCCTCACTTTGCTGCACAAGTCCGCAAAGAGCCCCAGCTCCTTGCCCCGTGTGCAGCTGCAAAGCGTCAAAGCAGACGTTCATTGTCGATTTTCTTCATCTCATCTTTATCACTGGCCGGACTTCTTCAATGACGCCATGCACGGCAAATCCTGGGACCAGAGAGAACTTCTTGCTTAGGCAGTCACTACCGCTCTAGAGCAGATCTGGCCAGCTGTACATGTAACATTATGGAACAACCCTGGGTTTTGAAAACGCAGCCACGGTTGACACACTGGAGGTGGCCGCTCTGTGGGATGACTACCTAGAAGCACCCTTGTTCAGATACCACCTGAAGGTGAGAAAGCCTGTCTGTCTGAGAATCGCAACTGACCTGCAATTTGCCCTTGAAGGGCAGCGTATTGAATCCCACAGAGCAGCATTTGCACGCCGTCCTGCCACCCCAGTCAAGCTTTCTTAAACGTAATGCATTACTTGCCGCCATACATAAACCCAGTTTCATCGGCATCTGTCACGGCAGCTGATCATGCAGCTGATGAGTAGTCCTTCCTATAGTCCAAGACAGCACGCATCGCATGTGACAGCGCGTAGTCCTGGTTCTCTGTATGTGTGCACTGCGCCCCCAGCTACTGAGCTCTTCGATATGCTTAATTTACCTCCTTTGTCTTCAGTCCGTGCTACGCATCCGTATTGCAGGCCCAATGACTTGGTACAAAAGGAAGCAACTGAGGCTCTGCTGCATCATTCCGCTGTTTCAGCTGCTTTTACTCTTTGTGCTCTCGGTGGCAAGTGACCGCTGGCCGCCACCCGTGCTTGCGAGGTTTGTTGGAGGCTGGACTGGTGAGCAGCAGCAGCAGCAGGAAGAGGAGCCAGCCAAGCTCCTCGAGGACAGCTTTACGCTCATGACCTTGTCACATTCGCCTAGGCTGCTGGCCTTGACGAGTTGGGTTGCGCACTATGGCAGCTGCTCTGGAGGTGAGAGGGGGAGGATGCGACAGGGGGAGGAGCTGGGTACTGAAGGGGGCCGGCCAGCAGACATCCTACTGTTGACTCGACATGCATCTGAGGGACTTTTCCAAGGGTGCCTGACATGTTGTTAGCACTTAAGGGGGATGTTGGCATCCCAGTGCATCCCACTTCTTGCGGCGCTTGATAGATTTTTGGGAAATGCATGGATGACGTGCTGCCCCGCTGCAGTTGAAGAGCTTGTGATAGTGTGGAGCAACGGGCCCATAGACCAGAGTCGAGAGCTGCCAGAGGTCCCAGTGCCTGTGAGGGTCCGTATGGAGGCCACCAACAGCCTCAACAACCGCTTCCTGCCAGACCATAAGATTCGCACCAGGGCTGTGCTCATGTTGGATGACGACGTCATCATACGGTGAGCAGCGAGGGTTGCTAAATCTGTGTCAGCAGGTTGGTATCCTCCGGCTGTGATTAACATGCAGCTCCCTTGCTGGAGCTCCTTGCACAGCCTGGCCTGCATCCTTGCGGCGCGGCTTGCATGCTTCCCTTCCTTATCTTCGTGTCCAGTTCCTTGTCGGCAGGTGCGAGGATATCAGCGCCGCTTTTGCAGCCTGGCGTGACCACCCCGACAAGCTGGTGGGCTTCTTCCCACGCAAGGCTGTCCTGCACCCACAGCGCCCCGTGTACAGCCCCTACTTCAACTACCAGAAAGGGTCGTATAACCTGATGCTGACCAAGGGGACCTTCATGGATGTGCGCTCGTTTGATTTCTACTTTAGACCTCAGTACGCCGAAGGTACGCCATTGCGGCCGGCGGCGGTTGGGGCAGCTGTAAGGACAGCGTCTGCAGCTGAGTAAGCCTGACCCGGGCTTTCATACCGCGCTTTCATGCCCATTGTAGGTCCCCATGTTTGCTGCGGCCCCGAGTTGTCATCGAGGGGCTTGCCTTCCACGCACTGGATGCGGGCGGGTGTGCATGTGCCCTGCCGCCTGTGGCAACTTAGCTGTCCACCACCTACCGAACATGGGCAAGTGTGGCAAGTACAACTTACTGTTGTGTGCAAGGCACGACCTTCTCATAACCCTTTTGTCTTTCCACACATCTACTGGATGCAGCCCGGCAGCTGGTGGACACTTGGTTCAACTGCGAGGACATCCTCATGAACTTTGTGTGGGCAAAGGAGATGCGGGCAGAGCAGGGTGGCGCAGCCAACAGCACCGTGCTGTTCTCCAACCCTCGGTGCTTCTTGGAGACTAGCAAGCTGTGCCGAAAACCTGGCGTCAATTGGAGCATCAGCAAGGGTCCCCGTGGGAAGACACACCTCAATGCCCGGGCTCACTGTGTTCAGCGGTTTGGGGAGCTGCTTGGGGCCGACTTGCTGACGGATGTGCCAAATGACCGCTCCACAGTGGGGCCCAAGGAAATATGGGTAGATAAGGTTGAAGGCTGGATAGTTGAGGGGCCGGAGTCCAGCGTGGGCCGGCTCTTGAGGACTCGCTGTCCACAGGCCCTGGTTCGTAGCAATAAAGGGCATACACAAGTGTTACAGATGCGTTATTAATGTAGCTTCTGTACAGATGCGTTAATAATGTAATTATGTTACAGGTGCATTATCAAAGTAATTAACCTCGTCGATGTTCGTTGCTGCTTGTTTTCACCTTGTAATACATTGACTTAATATCTCTTTTGCGTGTACTGAAACATATATATCTAAACGACGACGCCATGTATGAATGTGCTCTCTGCTGTCCTAGTTCCTGCCATGTTCCTACTTGTCCTGATTTTAGCCCCGCAGCCTATTGTGTAGTATCTTCAGCCCGGTTGGGTCTGTTCAATAGCGAGCGTTACAACTCATTGGGTTTCTTAACCCCGGTAGCCAGCAGCATGCATTTTTGATGTGGCATTGAGCCTGTCTGTCTCCACGTTACAGACTCGCGCTGTGACTTGTTGTCAGGCCTTGGGAGCTGACCAGCTGTGAGTAGGTCCCTCCTAGCCGCACAAGGTCGGCATGGCTGCCAAGCTCTTGTATCCTGCAGGCATCAGGGGCAGACACCTGGGACAAAGCAGATGTGTACCACCCCACATCCCTTCCTCGACTCGCTTGGTATGTGCCCCCAACCACCCCTGGTTGGCTCCCGTCGAGCATCTATCAGCCCATGCCCCGCAGAGGCTGCGCCACGCTGCACGCGCCCTTAGCAGGGCCCGGGTCGCCAATTTGTCATACAATGTCACCTCTATGCGAGCACTGCACAATCGATGATGTCCATTCACGACGGCGGGGGACATGGACCAGTGTCATGCGCTCACTGGCTGGCTCAGCAACTTACAATGCAGTCCCAAACAAACACGTCAGTCCAGTTCACCCTTTCCTCCTCCCTGTTTGCAATGCCTGCCACCTGTACCAAACACAAAGAGGACAAGGCAGGGCCCCATGGCCTTGCCGCCCCAGTTGCCTCAGCTTGGGACCTACCACCTTCCTCACTCCCCACAATCACTAAGAAATCACCCAGGCACTTTCCAATGGCTTGACAGGAATAGCATCTTCTGCCCGTACCTGCCCCCCTGGAGAACCGCGATGCAGTCGGCTGACTTGACAGTGGACAAGCGGTGGGCTATCACCAAAACTGTGCGCCCCTGCAGGCAGCAGGATCTGCTTTTGTTGCACCACCGGAGGAAGGGCAACCCGGCAGCCTGGTAGAAGCCATGCTGCCCCTGACGTAGTAGCATGCTGCCTGCTGTGTGGACACTCTGGGCTGTGTTTGCTTGCTGGAGCTGTCAACCATGACTACATCCGCTACTCCTCCAGACAGCCTATCCCACACGACTACCACTGATGTCTGTCTCACGCTGGGCTCCCATGTGCTACGCCATGCCCCAGGGCCACCTGTCAACAACGACAAGAAATCAGGCAAGATTCACGCGCATTCTGCATCCATTCCTGTTAGTACAGCCCAGCTCTCACTCCCTGTCCGCACCACCTGCCACCCATACTGACAACTACCCACAGACCCCATTACCAACCAACCAACCAACCAACCAACCTTCATGAGCATATGCACCGCCTGCTGCACCAGCTGCTCAGAGTGGGCATCCAGGGCAGAGGTGGCCTCATCTAAGAGGAGGATGGGGGAGTCTTTGAGGAGGGCCCTAGCCAGCGCGATGCGCTGCCGCTGGCCGCCTGACGGAAGCAGGCAAGGAAGTGGGCTTCTGTTATTTGAACTGAGTTGCAGGGGACTGCCGACCACTCTGCCGGTGCGGTGGGTGGTGCTTTGGAGCCGGGCTGGTTCACAGTGCGGACGGGGAGGGGTGCCAGACGCAGGGAACCAGGACCACAGGAGAACTGAGGATGCGGGCCTGAGGTGCACCTGACCCACGCCAACGACAAAAATATCTGGCAAAAACGCACAGCAAGGGACATAAGCCAGGATCCTGGACAGCTTAAGAGAGCAGCACCTGAGAGGAGGCTCCCCCGCTCCCCCACAACGGTGTTGTAGCCCTCGGGTAGGTCAGAGATGAAGTCGTGGGCATGAGCAGCCTTAGCCGCCCACTCCACGTCTTCCTGCCGGCAGCGTCCTAGCCCCTGCCCATACGCGATGTTGTCAGCTATGCTCCCTGCAGGGCACCGAAGAGGAAACATTGGAACAGACCCTGCAGCAGGGATGGCGGTGTGCTTTGTGTGTTCATGCTTGAAGCCAGCGCAGATAAGGGCCACAATGCGGGCAGGGCACACCACTGCCAGCACCACTGAGACACCATATCCAGGCCCTAGCTCTTGACCTACCGGCCACATTCCCCAATCTCAATCTCATACGCTTTACTCACCGGAGAAAAGCACAGGGTCCTGTGTGACAGCCGTCAGTGCTGCCACCCAATCCAACCGGCGGAATCCCCAGATGTCATTTCCCCCCAGGAAGATGCCGCCCTGCGATGGTGCGTAGAGCCGCTGCAACAATGAGGCCACCGTGGTCTTGCCAGCGCCCGACCTGCAATGCGGTGCATAGCATGAGTGATACCAGCTTGAGAGATATGAGCCAATGCCTACCAGCTTGTATAAGTCAGCCCGTTTGACTTGTATAACAGAAGGCAGTGAAACGACTGGCAGGGGCGCATACCGCCGCTCCCACCAGCCAAGCCTCCCAGGGCTGGCACGGCAGGTAGGTCAAAAGCGTCTGCACCATTGGCTTCTAACCTAGGGGCCCCTAAAATGTGCTCTGCACGGGGCTTTGCAGCCCTCGGGGCCTTTATTTTACAGCTTTGCAGCCCTCACACTGCCTTTTCTACCTAACATACCAACTGGAGCATAGCATACAAAAGAGGCAGCTGGCCCGCCCACCTGCCCACCAGTGCCGTGACCTTGCCACGTGCCAGCCGCAGAGACAAGCCTTCCAAGACAGGCAATGCTGGCCGCGTGGGGTAGGCAAACCAACAATCTCGCAGCTCCAAGTCACCCAAGCTGGCCACTGCCACTGCGCTGCTCCCCTCCCTCTCTCCACGGGTCTCTCCCATGTGGGACCTGCCGCTACTGCACCAGTCCTGGGTGCACGGGCAAGGCTGGCATGCTGCCGAGGCGGGGGGCCCTGTGCTGCCGCCACTGCCGTGACTGCCGTCCCTCCCCGTACAGCAAGCAGGGAGCGCCTCGCCACCCAACTGCGAAGTGCTCTCCTGGCAGGCGGCCTTCTGCCTCCCAACGGCGCCGCCGCCCGTGCTCCAGCCACATGTGCTGGCTGTGGTGCCGCCGCATCGGCCGCACACTAGGCAACAGGGCGTCCCCGCCTCACTGGTGGAGCACTTGTCCTCGTGCGCTTGGTCTGTACTAAACCAAGGGTCAGGTGGCAGCTCTGCCAGGACTGCCTGGACCCGCCGAAGCGCTGCTAGCGCATGCCGGCCATCAGCCACCGTCTGCAACACCAGGCAGGACAAGCATTGCAACCCACACTTCGTACCTACTGGCTTTCTTCGCGCTTTGCAGTTGCAGAACAAAGCTGCTCGGTAAAAAGTGCAGGTCGGTGGTGGCAGGATCGTTGGAGGGCGCAGGGACTCAGGGAACGTAACACACCTCACCCTTGTGCCCCAGAAGAGCGTTTCCTAGAACATTAATTTGCCGGGGGGTCGGCCCCTGCTTTTCTCAGCACCAGCGACACCCACAACAGCTAAGCCAGACCAATTGCCAAACCGCTGAACTCAAGCTGTGCAGCCTCACCTGGAGCACCCCTTGCGTGGAATATATCAACGCCCAGGTGAAGCTCATGGCCGTGACCAGGGTGCTCACAGGCATGAGTCCAGCCGTCACCAAACGCCCTGCAGGCAAGCACCATCCCAGTCTGCTGCCGGCTACCGCCCATCACTACTCCGCCTAGCCCTGCTCCTAACCCTAGCCACCCAGGTCAGGTGCTGCCACGCCCAGCCAGCGTAAGGAGCACGCTATTGCACAACATTTCAGAAACACAGCCTCCAGCTTCCAGCTTATGCCTTGTCGTCCGTCCCAACAGCCAAGCCCGGATTAGCACATGAGGCTCGCCTGTCCCCTCCCTCTGCTGCCCACTCATCCTCGGACCACCGCACAGGAACCACAGGAAACAGTACACACCCCCAGCCCGCTCACCTCCAAAAGCATAGAGGCACAGCAGCGATGCATGCACAGCCCCACGGTTCACTCCCTCCAGCGTGGCCCTGGCCTGCCCAAGCCTCAGCCCACTGGCCAGAGCAGCAGCTACTTGGCAGGCAAAGCGCTCCCTCTCTTGAGACTCTCCGGCATAGGCACGCACTGTCCTGCAGGGATAGGTGTGACGGTAGGACGTGTCCTTAGCACAGGAGAGCACAGCACTGGTCCTGCCAAGGCATGCCTGCATGTGCTATTGGAATCTGACGTGCAAGAGGTGGCAGCTACTTCATGAGCCAGCCGTCACCTCACTTTTCATTGGGTACCTCTACCCTAAACTGGTTAGCCCCAAAGTTCGCGACAGTGACCCACGCCAGGCTGGCTCACTTGGCGGGCAGCTGCCGGCATGGCCTGTGTGATGGGACCCTGCACAACCCTTTATTTGCCAGGCTCCTTAGGAGCCCTACATAGTCTGCCTCATAACAATATCAAGTTGCCGCTGCTACGCAGGATGCTGTGGACTCACGGCCCCGCCGCAAAAAGCTTGCCACACCTGATGTGTGCGAAAGACTCGGCGGCGGCCTGGGCGGCCCCAATCTGGGCAGCAGCATGCGCTGCGTCGACCACCCTCGTCTGCCGGCGGTAGAGGTGTGTGGCTGCCACACTGATTATGATGACGCCTGCAGCAAGAACAGACCGGGGGATGTAAGCTTTCCGCGCCTAGGGGTAGGAGCTGAGAAGCGTGGATGTGCAGATCAAGGCGCATCTGCTGCCTTCAGCAGGTGCAACAGCGTACTGTGCCGATGCTCAGGGGCGCAATCTAGGACCAAGAGAACGTGGGGCATGAGATACCTGCCAAGACTGGTGCCAAACGCCAAGACAACCAGAAGAGCACCAGAACCGCTCCCAGAGCCTGCAGCAGATACAGCCGCCGATACGGCTACTGCATTAGACAGCAAGGAGCGAGTGGCAGCACCGGGTGGGTGTAAGAGTGCTGACTTCTCCCCTTCCTGGCCCTGCATCATGGCAGGGCCTGGTCATGCCGGTCTGGAGGAAGACTGGGCAATCACAAGACCCTCAGCAAGTCTGCCGTGCCTGCTGGCGCCCTCCCTTTACTTCCTATGTGAGCACGATGGGAGCACGTAATACATGCCTACAGGGCTACCCGTAGGTGTGGGCCTCACTTACTTCAAGGCAGGCCCGCAGGCCGCGGTTGCCGCAAACGTTTGCCAACGCAAACGTGCGCAGGGCATCCAGCTCCCTCGTGAGCAGCGCTGTTACTTGTGCAGACCTGCCTTCGCAAGACAACATCCTCTTGCAAGTACTCTCACCCACAACATTTGACATCTGACAGAGACGCCTTCCTAGGGCTCAGTCACAGCGAGCCGCTATGTCGCTACTGCTACATGCACAGTCACAGTTAGCCGCTATGTCACTACCGCTACATGCACCAAGGGTGTCACGCATGGGCCTCAGACTGTGCCTCCACTGCTAATGTACAGTTGAGACCAAGCCACCGTGCTTACCCGTGCTTGTCATAGAACTCCAGCCGCTGCTGCAGCAGGAGGCTGAAGGCCTCTTTGCGAAGCGCTGCCTGTGCCTGCTCTATTACCTCGCTGAAGTCTCTTACGTACACCCTGGTCAAAAGTGCGTCCACCGCATAGAGCAGCAGAAGAAGTACAAGGGATAGGCTGTATCTGCACAAACAGAAGTGGGATTGCTTGGGTGAAAAGCACAGGGCGTCAGCCTGGCAACTCCCAACAGGGCTGTGGGACGACTCCAGCCAATACAATGTGCATTGGTGCACCTACAGGATGCGACATGATGCAGAACACAGGGTTCCTTCATGATGACTCCACAGGTATGCCTTGGGGTGGAGCCCCTCTGGCTGCCCTTTGCTCACTCTGTAAAGGGTCGGCCTCGCAGAAGCGCTTCAAAGCAGCTCCCTGACAGCACTGGGCTTGCCAGAGAGGTTGCTATGCAAACGAAGAGCGCTGCTGCAGCGCCTAGCAACTTGCTCCGCTGCTGCCAGACAAGCTTGAGGAGGTACTGGTCCCCCAGCCGGTCATAGCAACAGGCTTGCAGCTCTCCCAGGTTCGTATCGCTGGTAGGTTGGGGCCTGAACGCACATAAGCTAAGCGTAGCTGTCTCTGCTGCCGGTACACCACTAAAAAGCGCGTGTGGTCTTGGCCGCTACCTGTGTTTCTCCTCAAGCTGCGCTACTCGAGCCCCGTTCTTTCGCCAGCTATTGCTGGCGCACATGACGCTAGAGTACTGCCCGTTGCCTCAAGCTCCCAGCTGCCTTGCTCCAGAATAGCACCTGATCAACCTCCACACTTCTTTAAAACGTTTGCCATGGTGAAGCCCACTCACGCACGGACGGTAGGGCAGCCGACAGACGTGCCTTGGTGTCGTCGATCATTAGTCTTGACTTTAGTCTTACGATGTCATAACGCGCAACCGCCATAAGATACCTAGGTTGGCAGTCAGGCAGACTGCTTCTTGCTTAGGTCTTAGGCAGCTGGCAAAGGTGGCAGGCAATGCGAAAATGGAGTGGGTGGGGCCGTATTGGACTGAAAGGGCGTACGCAGTTATGCTATTCTGTGTCTTGCCTGAGACCTGATTCTCAAATACCTGGTAAGATGTGGTAGCCCTTTTTGAAAGCTTGACACACCTGCCTGCCCCTTTTTGCTTAACGGCAAGTGTGGTCCAACATGCTGCTGTCTAAATATTCACTAACCTCTGGCTTCTCGTTGGGCTCCTCTTTTTCAATGCTTTAGGTTGGAATTGCCCTTCGGATTGAGTATTGCTGGATACTTGAGCCCTTTGAGCAGCAAGCGCACAGTGAAGCACTAAGGGGGCATCATAAGTCTAAACAGTTTCAGTAGATTCACATGTGCACAACAAGCAAGCCAAAGCATGAAGCGACTGATGGTGGCAAATTACTTGTGAAGGCCGCCGCACAGTCCACACAGACGGCTAAGTCTTATTGGGGGCACGAGCCTAGCGATACGAAAAAGACAAGGTTGTTCAACAACCAACGAAGCAGGAGAACTCTAAGGAAGCAACAAGCTGCTGAAGAAGGCCATTTGAATTATGCACTTCAATCAATACCTGTGCCAAACTGGCAGTATAGAACTTCGCCCAACACCACCATACAGCCCAACAACTTATTATAGTGACGATGCTGCCGCTGGCCCAGGGCAGTATACAGTTTGCAAAGAAGACATACAGTGCAAAAAGCTCTTCCCCTCAGATCATTGAGGCCAACAGCACCAGAACACGGCAGACGGCTCTGACATAGATTTCAGTGCCAACATTTATTTCGCTCCTGTGCTGCATAAGATCCCCTTGATGACGGCTACTCATCACCTATTACCAGCAAGAGCAGTACCCATGAAGTCCAGCGACCCTTTAAGCTTGCTACTCAGGAGCTATGGCTTCCCTCACATCCTTGGAGTATTCCCAAGCTGCCAGGTTGCCCAGCGGGCCGCGCATCAGCCCCAAATAGTACAAATTAGGGTCCGCCCCAAACACCTCCCTGCCAATCCGCTGTTCCAAGGGCCGGTTCATGTCGTGCAGGAAGATCACAACCCGCTGCAGCTTGCCCTGCTCAAGACAGCGCTGCGCAAGGTTCAGTGCCAGCTGCGCCGACTGCATGCGGCCTGTAGCAGCAGGAGTGGGGAGGGGGGGAGGCTCGGTAGCAGCAACCTGGCGGGCAAGCAGATGGCATGGCATGCAAGATAACACCCCGCACGGTGGGGACCGGCAGGGTAGCTGTACAGGCCGCACTGGATGCAAGTGGCGAGCTGCACTCGCTAGGCAGGCAAGCTTAGACCCAGCCGGCCTGCGTTCCGGCATGAAGGAGCAAGTACATGGCTGGGATGTTTGCCAAGACGGTCGTGGGAATCTCTACATAATGCTTAGCCTTGACACAGGCCAGGGGGGTGCTGGGTACACAGCGCTGCACGTGCTAGCTACACCTGCAGGCATCATCTCACAGCCCTAGGCAGTACCCCTCCCCAAGCCACCGCTGGTTCGCACCAACCTGGCATGTCTCCGGCGTAGCCCTGGGGAGCGTCCACTAGAATGACGTCCCACGAGGATGATGTCACGTTGGCTGGCAATGCCACCGGCCAGCGGCCCCCGTTGAACCAGGCATCGGCGGTGCCCACGGTTGTGTTGTAGTCCACTTTGTAGACCTCCAGCAGCGGGTCTATCCCAGTGATCTTGTCTATCCAGCTCTGCCAGTTTTCAAGGAAAACCGTCCGGCCCAGGCAGTTAATTTGGCGCCAGGTGATCGAGTCCAGACCTGCATGGGCCCGCAGCTGGCTAGGCTGGTGTCATCTGACAGCGGACGACTGCCGAACTATGCTGCTGAAAGTCCGCCACCCGTGTGGCCGATTCTAAGCCGGGGTACACTATGCCCGCAAAGCACAAGCGGACAGCGTGCTATGCTGAGAGTCTGTTCCAGTGTGCAAGAAGGGTAAGGAATGAGATCGGCAAGAGGGTACCCTAAGCTAGTGAGGTATCCCTGCAGCATGCTGCAAGCCAATGACACTGGGTTGAAACCTCAAGTTGAGAGCCCTGTTGCTTCAGACGCGGCGTTTTCAAAGAGAATGCCAGTGGCTTCAAGCCCACAAAAAAAACCTTACCTAGCCCAAAGACCAGGAAGTTTGCCGGTACTCCTTTCCCCTGGCCTGCTGACCATATTTGGGTGGCTATCCAGTGAAGCTGCTGCCTTGAAAGCTGCGGCGGGTTTTGGCCTGCGACTACTGCCTGGATGAGCTCTTCATAATGGGTACACTGCAGCAGGGAGCAAAGTTGCGCCTGTCAACGGTGTCTTGCATGCGTTGTGGTGTGCTCTGCTGGTGCTGTGCCTGGTGTGGCAACCTGCTGCAGTGCCCACCCTGCACGCTGGGAGTAACGAGCCTACCTGTTTGGCTGATTGCTGTTGTGTCCCCTTGAACTCTGAGACTCGCCTCAGTGGCACCCTGTCAAGCCGCAGTTCTGTGTAGTGCTGGTGGCTCAGTGCCAATACAACAACTGTCAGGAGTGCTCCAAGGACGACTACCAAGACCTTCACCACCGTGCTGCAGCTGCTGAAAGCACCGTTGGCTGTATTGGGTTCCATCAGCCTAGGACAAGCTGCTCATGCAGGGGAGGCCGGCAGTTACGTTTCTGTTCTGATCGCTTCGGTGCCGGTAACTGAGGTGTCGTTCTCTCTCCGTTTCGGGCTCCCATGCCCAATCCAATTGGCTGTTCTTGCGCTGCCAGCGCTTCCTTCGATCCCTGACCTCGATGGACACAGGTTAACCTAGGTTCGGAAAAGGGTATCGACCGTGTGCCAAGCGCACCCGATACTGGCAATTTTTTTTTCGTGCAGGCACTTGGCAGGCAGGGCAAACCGGATATGAAATTGCTTATCAGAGGTTTGATCTCGCCTCAACTATCATGCTGGGTGGCTTGTTTGGCCTTGACGCCGCAGGGGCCCTTGTGGGTCACAACAGGTCAGCCATCAGACCACCTTACACTACCGTCAACTTATCCTCGTAGCTGGAAGCTTTCTACTTATAGATCCCTGTCCTTGCAAGTACGCAGGTTGCCCAAGCGGGCACTAGGCATGCAGCCATCTGCCAGTCATGCAGGTGCCGCAGCTCAGCAAAAGCTGTGCAAGCCAGAATTTGTAAGGGTAGCCCACGAGCTAGCAGACGCAGCAGCAGTAGTAACGAATCGTTATTTCAGGACGCCTGTCCCGGTCGATATCAAAGCAGATGCCAGCCCAGTAACCATAGCTGACAGGGAAGCTGAGGGCGCAATGCGGCAGCTGCTTGCACGCCACTTCCCTCACCACAGCGTCTTTGGGGAGGAACAGGGGTACCAGCAGGGCACTGGAAATCATAGCAACTCATCTGGCGAGGATGACGGCAGGTATTTGTGGGTCATCGACCCGATTGATGGCACAAAAAGCTTCATCACAGGTAATAGTTTACTAATGTTTTCTAAGAGCAGGGAAACGCATCAGTCACAAGCAAGCGGGTCTCACACAACTATGGCTTGCTCCTGTCTTCCCCTGCACGATTTCAGCCCTTGAGGAATTGCTACCAGCAACTCTGTTGCTCGGAGGCTTTAGAAGACAACCCTTGGGACCCAACTTTGTGTATCGCAGGCAAGCCGCTCTTTGGCACCCTTATATCCCTGCTACACAATGGCACCCCCATTTTAGGGGTGATCGACCAACCCTACCTGAGAGAACGCTGGGTGGGCGCAGCAGGGCAGCGGTCGCAGCTTAACGGGCGGCCCATCAGCACGAGAGAGTGTGGCGACATCGGAGCCGCCTACTTGTATGCAACAACCCCACACATGTTCTCTGGTGCGCTGGCAGGGAGCGACGCCATCTTGCGTGGTTATTGAGCTGATGCTCGAATGGACTGGCATGCTGGCCGATTGCATGACAACTGTGCCTGGCTGACAGACGGCGGTCTCCTTGGGACCACAATGCGAGCCAACGGCCCAGGAATGGCTGGGCTGTGAGAACCTGGTTCCCTGTGGTGGTGCGCACTTTGGCAATTGAGATGGCAGCAACGACTCCAAGGGGATTTGCAGGCCAGTTGCAGATGACTCTCCCAGCAGCAATCCCTGTGTGTTATGGCAGGAGCTAACGAGGCCGCTTTCAACCGGGTCCGTGACTCCGTGAGGATCCCCATGTATGGCTGCGACTGCTACGCCTATGGGCTGCTGGGTGCCGGCTACTGCGACCTTGTGGTGGAGGCAGACTTAAAGCCATATGACTACATGGCTCTGGTGCCGGTGATAGAAGGCGCTGGTGGCGTCATCACCAACTGGAAGGTGGGCAGCGGTCAAAGGCAACGCGCTATGGTCAGCAGTCGCGGAGCAGTGGACCAGGGCGGAGCAATGCTGCAGGCTCAGCAGTAGTGGAGGGAGGGACATAAGGGGGGGTTTTCTGGGGAGGGTGGCATGCTTGGGATGGGACCGCCGCGATTGGGGACCTGGGCATGGAGCCGCAGCTGAAGGGGAACCCTGCTGAAAAGGAAGGGCACGTGGCAGCTTCGGACGTGCCCTGTTTTTATTATTGACGTGAAGAAGAACATTGGATTTGCCCTGTTGGCATGCAGGGGGAGCCGCTGTGGTGGGACGTGCGCAGCGGCGACGACGTGGTGGCCTACCATGGGGAGGTGGTAGCAGCAGGCGATGCGCGAACACACAAACAGGCGCTGCAGTTGCTCGACTGGAAGTGAAGCCAGGGCTTCCTGACAGGGCTATGAAAGCTGTGGACTTGCCAAAGGTAGCCAGGCACGGCCCCGTGCATCTTACGCGACATTTGTGAATCCTGCGGCTTGCAGCACTGCTAGTTGCTTCAATATATTGTCTTGTAGCACTTGGTACTTGTTTTTCGGAGCAAGCGCACTGGCAGCCCGTAAGTACTTTACGAATGGTTTCCTGTAGGACCCACGGCAGACGAGCCTGAGGGCCTGCTTTCGCATGTAACAGAAAGGCTTGTACTGGCCAGACTGCATTTTAGATGCAACCCTTGTGTGCATGGTGGCTTGAAATGCAGCGGTTATCCTGATAGTGGTTGTGCACAAGGGCAAATGCATGATCATAACGTCACTCGAGGTCCTGGAAAAAGGTCCACAAGACAAGCCAGGCTCTTGTGTCGTGGCGCTCTGGCCCATGCTGTGCTTCGGCTCAGCAAGGCGCGACCTAGCCCATGTAAAAGCACCATGCTATCCAGACCGTGGATTCGATTGATGTTCTCTGATGCACCCATGGCCCACAAGGCCTTCATTGTGGGTGGGGCGGGTTCCACTGTCACCCTCGATGACATCGTGAGAGTGGTTCATGGCAACGAAATAGCTCTTGACCACTCGGCATCGGATAGGGTGAAGAAGGAGTCGCCTCCCCCCAAATCCTTCCAAGCGGAGGACACCCCGGTGCATGCGCCGGCCGTGGAGGCATGCCTGGACCCCCAGCAGACCCGGGCCGCGCTGCTTTACAAGCTGCTGGCTTTGATCAATGGCCGCAGCAAAGTGCGGCTGGCGGTGGTGGAGGCCTTGGCAGGGTTCCTCAACTCAGGGTTGCTGCCTTGTTTGCCTGCGGGGGCAACGAGCGACCGACAGGCCCTGTCAAGTCTAGTGGCAGCTTTACAAGGCCTTGGAACCGCCTGGTACGCCAGCAGCGGCAGCTTGTGCAGCTTGGGGGATGGGTTGGGCCAAGCGGGCCTGACGGCGCCAGGTCTCAGCGCAGCAGAGCGTGCCGTGGTGGAGGATGGGCAAAGCGTGTCTGGCGGCACGGGGGCCATCTGCGTGCAGGCTGGAAAACAGCTGCTCGCCGCTGCCAATGCAGTGGCGGCACTTGGGGCGGAGGCCCTGCAAGCGGATGTGAGTGGCCATGGGGCCCTTGCCTGACTGGAGTCCTATCTGGCCTTCATCGCCAGCACTGCGTGGCACCTGCTTTGTTACCTATCTCCATACACTACTTAGCAGCGGGTGGTGGCTTTAGTGGATCAGCAGCAACCAGGTGGTTGCACTGGCATGGGAAGGAATTCACATGGGGATAGATGTTTTAAAATAATCAAGGACAAGGACCAGCAGCTGACAGGGGCGGCATTTGTCGGGTGTACCCTGCCTTACCCATCTTCCTCTCACCACGGCTGTAAGTATACCCCTGGCAAAGGCTCAGTTGGTTCCGGTAGCGGGCCTGACCAACAAGTGCAGCATGCAAATGAGCGGTAGCTGTCTAATGTCATTTAGTAGTTCT
The DNA here is from genome assembly GCA_001598975.1 of Parachlorella kessleri. Classification (NCBI taxonomy): domain Eukaryota; kingdom Viridiplantae; phylum Chlorophyta; class Trebouxiophyceae; order Chlorellales; family Chlorellaceae; genus Parachlorella; species Parachlorella kessleri. Next base: position 38,714 of record BBXU01002222.1, read on the forward strand.
GTGTACAGGTCAAGGCCCTAGACGCTGACGTCATAGAGGCCCAGCCCTACAAGGGCGCCGTGGACGCTGCGGGCGACATGCGTGCTATGCTAGAGGGTTCCCGCCAGGTCAACGCCCGCCGCAACGGCGCCGGCGCCCTGCCCGCTGTGACCTCCACAGCGCAGGTGCATGGCGCGCTGGCCGAGGCACTCACGGCCGCGGCGGCACCGGTCAAAGCTGAGCTGGCGACGGTGGCGCTGCCCCCTGGCAAGGTAGGGCTGGGGGCGAGGCAGGGTGCCGCATCAGTCAATGCTGAGCTTGTGCGTATGGCTCCTGCTTTGATCTTCTTCTTCTTCCCTGTCCGGCAAAGAGGATCACCTGCTACTTTACCTGACATTAAGTGGCAGCTGCTAGGCTCACTGCCAGGTCAGGCTGCTGCTGCTGCTGCTGCATGGGAAGCAGAACATGCTCCCGTGGTTGATGAGGAGCTGTCTCTCTTCCCCTCCACCACCACCCCTGCACCATTACGATGTGGCAAAGTGCAGCTTCTGCAGGTCAGCGTGTGTAGCCTGTGTGGGAGGACCTAATGAAAAGGCGCCAAAGGAAGCAATGCAGGCACGCCAGCAGTGCATGTTTGGTACCTTTAACTAGTCCAGTTGTCCCCTCACTCTGCCTGTAGGACAACCAGCCACAGCAGGCGAGCTCGCCAGCACTTGCATCCGCCCTGTCGGCCCTTGCAGCAGCCTTCCTCAAGACAGCGTCCCTCTCCCTTCGCCGTGCATATACGATAGGGGAGCGGCTGCCTGCTGTTGCTGTGGCTGGCTCAGCAGCTGCACCCGGAGCGGCAGGGGCGGCAGAGGAGAGCTCCGATGCGGCGCAGGTTGCAGCGCAGCAGGCGCAGGCTCAGCTGCGGTGGCAGCTGGAAGCGGCGGGGTCCGCTGCGGCGGCAGCTAGGCAGCGAGTGGCAGCCGTGGGGAGCAAGCTGGCGTTAGATGAGGAAGTGGGAGAGGTGCCCAGCCTTGCTGCCGCACAGGTGGGCGTACCGTAATTTATGAATATGCTGCCTTAGACCTTACAAGGTGCGCAGTGCTTCCAACCTCATGTATTGTTGTTGCCTAAGAGACGTGATCAGCCTTGAGGGCGGTGTCAGCTGGTTGGCTGGGTACTGCCGCAGATCAGTGCAGCCACACCTCCTGGCCGGCCTTGAGCTGGCAGTACATCTGCAGGGAATTGCATGCTGCGTCCCTTGCACGATATGGTGCATCGACCGATAAAGAGGCACCTTGGCAGCAGGTCGGACACGGAGGGCCATGCTGCGGAAAACTCGTGGCCTTTTGCGGAAGCCGTGCATGGCCTTGCTTGCGAGTGTTATGAGAAATGAACAGAAGGAAGCACATGGCAAGCTGCTGCCAACACACCTCCTTGTACTTGCATAACGACCTGGGCAACTTGGCTTGTGCCTCCAGGCGGCCTACACCGCCTTCAAGGCGCTGCACCAGGTGCTGGCCTGCGAGGCGCTGGCGGCTGTGGTGAGCCTGAGGCTCCAGGAGGGCGGGCGGCCAGCGGGGCCAGCTGCAGCAGCAGCGGCGGAGCCGCCACCTGGTGAGAGCCGTCGCTCCGTCCTTCTTCTCCCGACAGCTTGGGGGTTGGGTAGGGTCTCTGCCACCTGTGTCTTAGGTGTCTTGCTTGGTCGGTTGAGGCCACGGACCATAGTTATCCATGCGGCATCAGCTTTGGAAATGAAGAGAGGCGGCGGGGCAATGCCGTCAGAGCAGTCGCTGACCGGGGATGGTGCCCTGCGCATGCGCCCGGGCCATGCGCCTTGCCCACCGCTGCAGGGATGCTGCAAGGCCGTGGCCTGTAGGAATCGTGTCTTCCTGCTGGCCGCTGCAGATGGGTCGGGCGACAAGAAGAAGGACAAGAAGAAAGACAAGGGCCCCGTGGTGGGCGTGGCTCTAGGCAAGGGCACGCAGCTGCTGAGGGCGTTTTTGGAGTCGGTTGCGGTCGGCTCTAAAGTGGATGGGGCCATCGCTGATGGTGATTTGGAGGCCAGGTGAGGGTTGACTCAGGCTCCAGAGTAAGCAGACTAGAGTGATATGAGAAGTGGTATGACGAGTACGGGATGACACACCAACAGCTAAGTCCAGGAAAAGTGGCATGTCAATAATCGAATGTATGCAATTTGACCAAGGCATCGGCAAGGGTATAGTCACCGTTATGGAGGGTGGGCAGGTGATGGTGGATGTAAAACGGCTCGGGAGTTTGGCGAGAATGCGAAGGGTGTACCTGGAAAAAGGGAGACAGGCTGGCGGCATGCCATGACCACATCAGAGCGTTTTCGCAACATTCCTGCTGCAGTGGGGGCAACCCCTGCATCTGTTTTGAGCTGCTGGCCGTGGCATGTGTTTAATACCGCCCGTGCTTGTACTTGTTTGATCTTGGTGGCAGGGCCGGAGTATTAAAGATGCATGCGACAGCAGTCCTCGCAGCCCCTTGGCATCTTGCCGCCGCTTGTGCAGTGTGCTGCGGCGTGTCATACGTTGGGTAATACTCTACTAGCAGCCCCACTATCGTTTGCCCACACAGAGGTATGAATGTTTCCTGGGTCGAGCTTGGCCCAGTGGAATTTTCCAAAAAAAAACCATTTTTCCACAGCTCTCCTTTGTGGGTCGACTGTTGTGGGAGTCATGGGGCCACCTCAAGCGGCATCCTGAGACTCGCTTGCAAGCCTGCAGCCGTTCCCCTTTGCAGGATCCTCTCGCTGTCTCTCGGCGACCGCTCGGACGACCTACACAGCTCGCTGCGGGCTGTGGCGGCCGCCCTTGACCCCCTAGGCCCCACCCTGGCTAGGCAGCTGGCGGCCCTTCGGGCGGTGATAGAAGCCAACCAGGTGGGTGTGCCTGTGTGTGTGTATAGGTGTGGGTGAGTGAGAGATATAGTGCTGCTTCCAGCCCTTGTGGAGCAGGGCGCCTTGCCAGCGTCAGTACCCCGGTGACACACTGCCTGCGACGGTACCGCTGCTGGACGATACTGCTGTAGGTACGCCGCAAGCCCAAGATTCCCAAGGGCGCCCGGGACTTCATGCCAGACCAGATGGCCATCCGGGAGGTGAGGGGGCAGGGTGCATTTCCCAGGCCCCATACATGGGGGTTATTCCTGCCAGATATTGGGATGGCTATTCGGGAAGTGAGCTGCCTCTTCCAGGCTCCGTATTTTTAACAATTGGCTGGGGTGACTAATCCCTGACCCACCCTCGGGACCAGCTAGCATGACCACCTACTGCTCCACGCATGGGACTGAGAGTGTCGCTTGTGGTGGGGCAGCACTGCTTAAGCACATTCTGAAGCATTCTGATCCCTGGCGTGTGTTGAGCTTGGTGCCGCATGTGTGTTATAAAGGTTGCTGGCCTGGCAGATCGATGCCTGCTCTTGTTTGCTGCGCCTTGCATGCTGGCCGACACATGTGTGACTCGAGTATGGTGGCCGAGCGGGGAGCAAACCCTGGGTTCAAGCGCCGCCATTCTCCTGTTGAGTAGTGAAACCAAAGTGTGGTCGTGCTGCAGGTGGCGTTCAACCGCATCATCTCAGTCTTTAAACGCCACGGCGCTGTCTCCATAGACACCCCCGTCTTTGAGCTCAGGTGAGACTCGGGGTTCTTGGCCGGCTGCTCCTACAGATGTTTGGGGCTGGGGTGTACATAGCACGCGGCAACGAATAATCTTCCCCTGAGATTGTGTGGGCTTCTGGAGGTAGCTGTAGGCAGTAGTATCCCTGCCTCGTTCTGCAGTGTGTGCGTTGCCCAGCAGGTGTTTTGCTGCACCTCAACGACAGCGTCAAGCAGCCCCTCTCCCTGCCTCCGCCGTCCGCCCTTCTTAACTCCCACCAACCTAGCTATGTGAACCCTTATTGCACCGTGGCTGCCTCCACTGCCCTCCTTGCATTTTACATCTGTGTACTGCAGAGGTAATCATGCTGACTGTTACAGTTGCGTGCAAGACACTTGACGTTGTCGCAGGGAGACGTTGATGGGCAAGTATGGTGAAGACTCCAAGCTCATTTATGACCTGGCAGACCAGGGAGGGGAGCTGCTGTCTCTGAGGTGCGCTGCTGCTAGGCCTGTAGATGCGTCGCAGAGAGTAAGAGCAGTGACAGCATACCCAGCAGCGAAATTGTTATGACGGGGGGGGTCAGCACAGGCTGCGTAATGTCAGTGCTGAGCAGGATTGGTACCTTTTGAAGGGATGCTGGTGTTTAGAAATATTGTTAAGGGTTGTTAAAGACCGCGGCATGCAAATGGGGCGTGGATGTTAGTGGGAGGTAGCCAGCACGCAGCCATGAGCCGGAGGTCGTGGCAGTCAAGAGTAGGCATCGTTTGCGGCATTAGCAGGCTGCTCAGCATCCACAGCTCTGGCAACAGATGCAGGGATGCAGCAGCGCATGGAAAGCGGCACAACCATTCCCTCCTTCTGAAGTGTCTGTCGGCCCAATTGTTTAGTCTACCTCCACGGTGTTCTGACCTCAGCAGAGGCTGGTCCTGCCCCTGTCTGTAGGTATGACCTGACCGTCCCCTTTGCACGCTACGTGGCCCAGAACGGCATTGCCAACATCAAGCGCTACCACATCGCAAAGGTGGGGCTGCGCTGGCACCCTGATCCACCTTCCTCCTGGTTTTTAATGCCCTGCCCTTGTTTGAGCCTGTTGGCGTCTTTTTCTGTTTGAATTAAGGACCTGTGTACAGCTTGTATGCCTCTAGACGGCCGGCAGAATTGCTGGTCACAGTAAGCGCTAGCTTAGGCATGAGCCGCAGCTCAGCATGGGCCACGACCCGACCCGTCTCCTGCTGCAATAATCCTGTTGTGCACAACCAGGACCTGGTCCTTGTCCTTGCCGTGGTGCCCGCTAGCAGCCAGGCCTCCTCTCAGACAAGCAGGGGCCGGCTGTACATCGTCGGGACAGTAATTGCTTGGCGCGCGACATGCCGCCGCTGAGCTGGCTGCTGGGGTTGCTGGCGGCTTTCGCGGCCATGTGCTCTGCCACCCCACCAGCCGTGCAACCACATCTGCTGTGACCGTGCAATCCGTGCCTCTGAGGTGCTTCTGGTTCAGACGCCTCCGCTGTCTTCGCCTCCGCTACTTGCAGGTGTACCGCCGCGACCAGCCGCAGATGAACCGCGGCCGCTTCCGGGAGTTCTTTCAGTGCGACTTTGACATCGCCGGCAGCTACGCAACCATGGTGCCCGACTCAGAGGTTGTCAAGGTACTGCCCAGGGGAAGCCCCCGCCACCCACACACCCCCCCCACACACACCCCACCCCCTGGGGGTTATGGAGACTCCCATCTGCTGACTGTTGTTCACCCAACGGCCATGGCCTTCACCCTGGTTGGCCGGCACAGGCAGAGGGGGTATATGTACCGTGGTCTCACTCTCCGAGTGAGCTCAAACAGACCTGCCGACCAGGCACGCCTCATGCTGACTGCCAACAGCTGTTGTTGACTCATGGTTTGACTCAGGTGCTGGTTGAGATTCTGGACGACCTGGGCCTGGGGGAGTATGAGGTGAAGCTTAACCACCGCCGGCTGCTGGACGCCATGCTGGACATTGCGGGCGTGCCGCCGCAGAAGTTCAGGCGGGTGCTGCGCTGCGCTGTGCTTTGCTGTGCTGGGTGGGGGTTTGCTGGGTGGGGGTGGGGGTGCTGCCCCGCCGTGCTCCCCCATGCAAGGTGTGGTGCACACCCTTTGCGGCGGGGTGGGAAAGCTCGCTGGCATCAAGAGGCGTGATTACCCCCAGCCGCCTCCCTTGGAATGTAGCCGTCGTGGGCAGGGCAGGGGCAGCGTGCCTGTCCCAGTGCCTCCGCTTCCCTGTCGTAGCTGGGGCGACCTATTGTTGTACCTAACCCCTCTCTGCCTGCAGGCCCATCTGCTCAGCTATTGACAAGCTTGACAAGGAGCCGTGGGAGGCGGTGAGGGCAGAGATGGTGGACGAGAAGGGGCTGCCGCCTGCGGTGGCGGACCGCATCGGTCAGTTTGTAGTGCTGCGTGGGCGGCCGCACGAGCTGCTGGCCACGCTGCTGGACGCTGGTGAGCCAGCTCTGCTCTGCTGTGCTCTGCTGCGCTGTGCCCTGCCTGCCAGGAGCTGCACCCGATGCGGCGGGTGTCTAACCAGCCGTGGCTAAGTACAGCGTGCCGGGCTGCTGGCGTACCTGTCGGTTATCACTGTGTGCCTAGGTAGATTGTGACACATGCAACAGGCCACAACTGGTCTGGCTTGGTGGGCGGGGGCCCCATTTTCACTGTTCAGTCCGGTGGGGCACCTTCTGAGACACATGGGCCTCATCCTCCTGCCACTCCCTGCAGCTCTGCCTTGCCAACCCAGTGGCATGCCAAGTATCCACGTCAGGGTGCGCACCTGTTGCCTCTCCTGCTTGCTTGCAGAGCACCCCTTGGCCCAGCACCCCGACTCCAAGGCCGCCCTGGAGGAGCTGGGTCAGCTGTTTGGCTTCCTGGACAGCATGGGGGCCCTGGGGCCCATCACCTTTGACCTGTCGCTGGCGCGGGGGCTGGATTACTACACAGGAGTCATCTATGAGGCGGTGCTGAAGGGGGCCAACGTGGGCAGCATTGCTGCGGGCGGCAGGTGGGGCGGTTAGTGGCGAGCTGCTCTCTGTGTTGGGCAGGGGGTGCATTGATCTCTACGAAACTTACTTTTAATGTCCTGGCTGCTTGGGGCACTACATGTCAACTCCATTCGTGAATACTATCCTGCGCCATAGCTTGCTCCCTTGCGGCCGTGTGTGGCACGCTGGTTAACTGGTTGTGCGTTGAGCCTATCGCTGCCCATGCCGCCTTGACCGCACAGCTGATCTCAGCCACCGCCAACCTCTGGCTGGCGCCGGTTTGACATGCTGAACTGTGCCTGGTGGTCCCTGCTGCCACCGCTGCACTGCGCTGGTCCCAGAAAAGCATGCCCAACGATGGAGAGATATGCTCTGGCTGTGGGTGGCTGCAGGTACGACAAGCTGGTGGGGATGTTCAGTGGCAAGGAGGTGCCCGCGGTTGGCGTCTCCATCGGCATCGAGCGGGTCTTCGCCATCATGGAGGCGCAGATGCGGCAGCAGGCGGAGCAGGTGAGGCGCTGGCGCCGGGTCTCTCCAGGTGGGCGGTGGCTGTATGTGCCGTGCTAAGCTTGTGGGCACTCGGGCACGACACGCCTTAGCGGAGGGTAGCTGCGGGGGTTGGACCGCGCCGCGTCCAGAACGGATGGAAGGTGTTCGTGGGAGTGACCGGAGGGTCTGACATTTCTCCCCTCCCTCCTTGGTGGCCCCGCGGATCAAGTTGGGGCCGTATGGTTGGATTTGAGGGCGGCTCACTTTTGTGTGCGCCGTTCTGTCACCTTGTGTTTTTGCCAGGGTCGGTCACACCAGGCGTGGCGCGCTCTACTTTTGTCTCCGGCCACCGGCCCTGGACACTCTAGGCCAGTATGCCATCAAGGGAGGTCGTGAGCCTGATTAGGAGAGGACTGTGACTTCCGCCTTGGCGCTGCTCCACAGGCTGGAGGCACCATCCGTGAGACGGAGACCCAGGTGCTCGTGGCCTCCATCGGCAACGGCATGCAGCAGCGCCGCATGAGCATCTGCTCGCAGCTCTGGGCGGCAGGCGTCAAGGTGGGTTGGGGCAGGGAACCCCTTACTGCGAGGAGGAGGATCGCACAGGGGAGGGCTGGGTTTCTCGGCAGGCAGCTGGTCTGGCCTGTTCAGATCGAAGCCCAACAGTCCGCTACCGGTGACTGCAACCTAAAGCCATCCCTGCGCCAGCCACTGGGTGCAGCTGTGTGGTCGCCAAGGTGCTGCCGTTGCTCCTGGGTTCAGGCCGAGTTTGGGTTCAAGCCCAACCCCAAGATGGCGGACCAGCTGGGGTACGCCCTCAAGGCGGGCATCCCTTACATGGTGCTCTTTGGGGACACAGAGATAGAGCAGGTGGGTTCGCTGTTGAGTACGAAGAGGCTTGGGCCTTAAGCTGGTCATCTCACGCAGCACGATGCCACCGCGCCTGTGCCTAAATCGACGGAACGCATGGTTGGGCTCAGAAGCTTGTCGGCATGCAGTGGGCTGGAGCCTGCACCCTACAGCGCCAGCTAGAGGCCCTGTAGCTGTGCGGGTCACCGTGTAATGCAGTGGCTTGGTGCAATGGAGCCGCTGGCTCTAAAGCACTAGGACCTCGTCTGGGCCCCTCCTGGGGCGTCTTGTTCATGCTGGCAGCTAGTGCCCTGTGGCGTACTTACCCAGGTGTGCGGCAGGGCGGCGTGCAAGGGTTGCTCTGTGGTGCCCTGTGGGTTCCCTGCAGGGAGTGGTGAAGGTGAAGGACCTGGATGCTGGCAGCGAAGAAAGCGTGCCCCTGGCGGAGGTGGTGGCTGTGCTGTGCGAGAGGGTCAAGTCGAAGGCGGACCGGCGCATTGTATATGCAGCCCAGAAGGCTGCATGAAGGGGAGGCAGCGGCAAGGGAAGAGGGCTAGACCTGGGCCTGTGATTGGGCAGTGCCCATCGGAGGGGCGGGGGTCCTTGTGGAAGCAGCGCACTCATGAAGCCAGGGGTGCCTCTGGGGAGTTGGCTGGTAGGCCGCCATGCACATCTGTCCACAGCACATCTCTTGTGCGATCTGTTTTAGTACGGACAGGCCTCTAACAAGCATGAGATCCTCTGGAGCCTGCTCCTATGGAAGGACCATGCCAGCAGGATTTAGGAGTGCTCTGAGGATGCGAAGGGCAAAAACAGCACAGGACACAGCCAGACGGGTGATTGGCAATGATAAAATCCACAACACATATAGACAATGGCAAGGGATGTACATTCAAGCTGAGTAAACCTGGTACTTATGAATGGGGAAAGGTAATGGGATCAGAAAGGAGGTACGCGTATACTGGGCTGACAGGGTTTTCTGTTGGCTGCCTAATCCTGGGTTAAGTCTATCACATCTGCGTCGCCTCCAGCGCTGCCTCCTGCACGAGCCCCAGCCACAGTTTCCACACCCAGGCTCGGCCTCGGCCCCGCGTTCAGCCTGCCAGCACCAGCTTGGCAAGTGGCAGCAGCCGCGACAGCATTGCTCAGCCGTTGTGGTGCCGGGAGGGCTGCCCCAGCAGGATCACCACCTTGACTGGGGGCTGGCGCCTGCTGGGGCCCCACCAAGGCAGGAGGCTGAAATGAGGAGCCGGCAGAAGCGTCCCCACTGCCGCTGCTGCCCTGCGCCTGCTGTGCGGGCTGCTGCTGCGAGCTTCTCAGGGAAGCACTGTCGGCTGCTGCAGATCCGGCTCTGGCGTGCCCTCGTGCTGCACGCAGCTTCTGCTTCAAGTGCGGCAAGAGCTCCTTGTTGTTGCGGCCGGAGCCTTGTGATCCTGCTAGCTGTCCAAATCGCGAAGCTGTAGGCTTGGGCATCCCACCGCCAAGGCCTCTCTGCTGCCCATCTTCAGCCTCCTGTTCTGGCAACACCTCCTGAGGCTGTGAGTCAAGTCGCTGCCGCTTGGCACTGCCGGTTGGCACAGTGGCACTGTCCTGCAAACCAGCAGCACACAAGGAGCCATGGTGAGAACCAGGGTACCAAGGTTCAAACATGACAGCCCCATGGCTGGCTGGCGCAAACGCGTCTGCTGAGTCCTAGTCCTTCATGACCAATATGTGATCACGCACGCATGTTGAATTACCAGGCAACCTAAAGGAAAGCGCCGGACGGGGGTGGTAAGTAGGGCCTCTTACCAAAGCACCATTGGTCCGCGGTGTGCCCTCCCGCGGCTCAGCTTTAGGCATCTGCTGTGCGGGCTCTTGTCGGTGGGGTGCAGCTGGCAGCAAGTTTGGCTGCACAGATCCCATGACCCCCAATACCGATGGCAGCTGCAGATGTGCCTCCGCCGCCACCACCCTTTGGCCGTGAGACAACTGCTCTGACCCTGCACGCTGCTGCTGCTGCTGCTGCTGCTGTTTCGTCCGCAGCAGCCCCGGTTGCTGCCCACCTGCCTCAGCCCCTCCTGCGCCTGCAAGATGTTGTTGTGGCTGTAGAAGATGTTGTGGCCCTGGTGGTTGCTGCTGCTGTTGCTGCATCCCCGTCCCCATGATCCGGTGCCCACCTGCAACCCCACCAGGGCCTGCACGCCCCGGCTGGGGCTGTGCCAGTTGCTCATGCGCCGGCTGCTGCTGCTGCTGGTCCCATGGCTGAAGGCGCAGAGCCTTGTTATCCCGCAGCTTCTCCTGCCATCAGGGCGGCCGTGGCAAGGGGTACATGTAAGGTGCAGGGTCACACCAAGTTTTGCACCATGGCAACTTCAGAGCAGAGACTGGCTACTCTGGACCGCATTACTATGTATGTACGTCAACAAGGACAGTTTCCAGCCCAAGCTCAGCACTGTTGAGAAAATTTGAGCTCCCCAGTGCCTCCTGTTTACTCAAAAACCCTGAGCAATTCCTGCCCTAATAGGCAGCCCCAACTCCCCTGTTCATGCTGCCTGCCACCAACAACAGACACCATGACATCCTCTGCCGGCCAGCAGATATTTCGCAGCAAGTTGTGCGACCCAGGGGCACCCACCCGGCTCTGTCCATCATTCTCCTCTAACAAATGAGCTGCGTAGGCCTGCATCTGCAAGTGCTGCTGCAGCATGGCATTGGAGGGCTGCTTGCCAGTGGCCTTCATGTTGTTAATGACTTCCTCCCACTGCTTCAGCCTGGACTGCACCAAGTCGAGGTTTCTGCCATAGTCGCGGTTGAAGGTCGCCCACTTGTCTGCCTGCACAGCCGGTGTGCAGCATGAGACAGGCTCGCATGCCCCCTTCATCCTGGCAAGGACACCTGATCTCTGTCACCTGCAGCCAGTATCCATGCATACACGGGCCATGCAGCAGAAGAAACCCCAAACAAGCAAACTGTCATGCACATTATGCGTCTTCCATTCCCCCTGGTTTGCCGCACCACAACAAGCACCGCACTTGCAACGGGCTGCTCAGCCTGCATTGCCATCAACCCCACCTGGCCGCTGGCAGTTGCATGATTACGCCCGCCCCCAGGTGGTTGACTGGGCCCAACCACGACTCCTGCCGCAGCCTGCATTGTGGATGCCACAAGAGGCGCTTGCTGCTGTTGCTGCTGCTGGGGGGCCGCAGGATGCGCCACAGCAGCTGCTGCAGGTGCCTGGACTGTGCCGCCCTCCACGCCCCGCTGCTGGGGCTGACTAATGGGCTGTGCCTGCTGTGCCCGCTGCTGCCCCATAGCCGTCCGCTGCTGGACATGCCGCTGGTGCTGCTGTGCATGCTGCAGGGCCATGCCCATTTGCTGGTGTGCTAGCTGTTGAGCCACAGCCACCTGCTGCTGCTGCTGCTGCTGCGAAAGATGCTGTGTGTATCTTGCAAGCTCCACTGCTGGTATCGGCTCATTTATGTATGCTAGGAACTCCTTCTGGTACTGATAGACCAGCGTGTGCTGTACTGGTTTGGTTTGTAAAAGATGCTGCAGAGGGGGGAGGAGGGGCGTCAGACCGCAATGTGAGTGACTAAGAAAACATGGCCGCAAGTGGTGGGGAGAAATCGCCTGGGACGGGGCAAAATGGCACCTGCGGCGTCTGATAACAAGCTGTAGGTACAAGCAAACGCCATCACAGTAGGAAACGCTCATATCCCATCCTGAGCATGGTGCTCAAGCTGTAACCACTCAGTGCCCCTTGCACCCAGACAGTAGTACAAGTAGACCTGCTCATGCAAATACTTAGTACAGTGTGGTTACCCCATGGCGCAAGGCATAACACCAAGTCAAGGACCAGAAAAGCCTGCCACAACCTAAACGAGCAGGGGCGCGCCACAACTCACAGCAAGCATGGGCTGCAGTGCGCCGGGGTCGCGCTGAGCGACTATGCGCATGACGCCAAAGCGAGGGTCGGTCCGCAGGAAGCTAAGGGGCCCTCCACCGCTGCCAGACGGCTGCAGGGAGACAGCGAGGAAGCTATCAGGGTCAAGGTTAAGCTGACATAGGGGAGGTGGCTTGGTGGCGCACCCTAAACCGCCGAGGAAGAGGGCTTGCAGCTGATAACCTGCCATATGTGGATAGCCTGGGAGCAAGCCAAACATCGACCTTGACTCTGGACCCACCACGCACGGGCGGGAGAAGGCAGCCGAAAGCCTGCACGTCTCGAGACGCCACCAAGCCCACCGATGAAGGGGAGAACCACTGCTTCAAAGCCCTCTGCACTAGACACTCACTTGAAGGCCAGCAGTGGGGGGTAATGCGGGCGGGGCTAAAGGTTGTGACGCCCCAGCAACCCGATGCTCCTCTCGCTGCTGCAGAATGACACCGGGAGCTTGCTGCGCCTGCTGAGGCCCCTGCTGAGGCGCGGGCCGTGTTGGCTGGCCCTGCTGCGCCTGCTGCCCACTCCCCGCTTTTTGGAATGACTGCCAGTAGTCCCGCAGCAGCTTCTGCACTGCCTCGGCGGCCAGCCCTGTCTCCTGGGCAGAGCGCTGCCACAGGATGCCCTCGGTGCCGCACCCTGTGCCAGCCACAAGCCCAGCAGTGTAGCTCTCGAACGTGCCCCCATGTGCCATGTGCGTTTGCATTGGGACGCTGTGGTGCTTCAGGAAGTTGTAGACTTGCACGTTCATGCCGCCGGCGATGCCGGGCCGCCGGGCATTTGCCGGCTGTTCTTGCTGCTCCTGGGCAGCTTTATGCTGGTGCACAGACCGCTGCTGCTGTTGCTGCTGCTGGATGGAGCTGTGCAGGGCCGCTTGTACCACCCTCCCTGCCAGCGCTGCCGCGCCACCTGCAAGGTACCTCACGCCCGCCGGTGCCCCAGCTGCAGCGCCCGCCACCCAGCCGCCCACGGCGGCATCCACCACCCCGCCCCCGCCGCCGCGGAAATGCCGCACGGTAGCCATGGCTGCCGCTGCTGCATCTGCTGAAGCCGCAGCAGCATTACTGGCCGCCGCAAGTAGACGTGTTTGGTTATGTGCACCATCCTGGCCTTCAAGCCCCTGAGCCAGCTCAGCTGCCTGCTGTGCCTGCTGTGCTTGCATGGCTGCCTCCAGATCCAGATCCCCATATATCTGCACCAGCGCAAAGAGTGGTATTCAGACAGCACTGCTAGCAACAAAGTGATGTCGGCATGTCGGTTCCAACACTGGTAGCCGGGAAAACCGCAGAGCTGAGCAGGTGTGCTGTACTGTTCACCTACGTGTGCACTGCCACCCGACCTACCACGTCCGCGCCAGGAGCTAGCATGCACGCTTCTTACTGCCGCGCACCCGGCACCCAGCAGGGTGAGGTGCAGCGAGTGACTGCACCCCATGTGGCCTAAGCATGCCATCCCTCACATGGCCCCACCTTGCTCAGCCGCTTGCTTTGGCTTCGGGTGACAGTGCCGCCAGCCCCTGCCCGCTGCTGGCTGGTCTGCTCCAGCACAAACTGAGCCACCGCCTCCTTCTTCTCCTCAGCAGTTAGCCTTTGACTGGGGTCGTCAGCCAGGTTCTTGTCATGGTCCTGCCAGCATGGACATGGACATTTATCTCACTAGTAAGCACAGGACAAGCAGATGCTCACATCACACGCAGCCCAGCTGGCACAGTGCTGGGCACAGTGCCACAGCCCTTCGCAGGACCTCAAGCGCTGCTGGCCTCTGTCAGATGTCAGTGTGCTGCTCCATCCATACCTCAACAACTGCTATGTGAGGCCCTCCAGCCTCGGGCGTATCTGCCGCCAGCAGCGCTGCAAGCGCGGGGTCGAGTGCTGGGTTTGCACGCAGGGCCGCCATCTCCTGCAAGCACTCAAACTCGGCAAGAAGCCCGCTAATCAGATATAGCCAGTTGACAGGGAGGCGACACTTACAAGACTGCTGTCGGTCCGAATGCGAGTCCTCTGGAAGCTCTAACCAGGGTGAAAACTGTTATGGGAGCAAGGCAGGTCATGCCATAATCAAAGAGGCACTGGCCAATATAAAAGCTGACTTGGGTGCAACGTATGCCCCTTCTGTAAGGTCACTCCCACGACCAAACCACAGTTTCCCTGACCTCTGCAGCCACCCAGACCGGCCCTGCGCCACCTAGAATGCTGGCTGGCAGCACACACCTGCTCATCGAGGCTGTCAACCTTGAAGGAGTACACACTCAACTGATCCTCCTCAATCTTGTTCTTGGTGTACTGCAGGGCCATTTTGCTGTGCGTCATATGCATATGTAACGCAACACCACACAGAACTTGACCACTTCTCTACAGCAACAGACAAAAAGCCGAGCGACCCTCGCCTCATGGCCAACAATAGGTGTCAAACTACTGCACCTGCCATACTGCAGGCGGTACTGAGCAGCGCTGAGGCAAGATGTGTCAGTGATGGGGAGATTTGGCCAGGCTCGTGGACACATCAAGAAAGGCTGCCGAGCTCCCACCTACCTTCACCGCCTGCTTGTCGACCACTCTGCGGAAAAGGGCAGCCTTGTTGATGTTGCGTAGGTAGATGTTGTATTGCATGCTGCCATTGTAGCACAGGCGGTACACAAACGTGGGCTGGCTTTGCCCATACCGGAAGATACGGGCAATTGCCTGCAAGCACCATGCATGCACCACCCATGTTGTTGCTGGACATGCAATTCCTCTGACGCCTGCTCCCATGTCTCAATCCTTTGCAGCAAACACTGAAGAAATAACTGGTATGTAAACGTGGCCAAGCAGTTGGTGCTCGTCAGTAGGACACTTACTACCCCACGTGCCTATGTTCCGTGCAAGCCTACAGAACCCGATCATCAATGTTTTATAGAGATAACGATTCTGATATGGACAGAACCAGCAGCACCACAGACCCGCGCCTAGCAGAAAGCACGAAAAGCTCGCGTCCTGACTCCAGGTGGCATCACGGAGCTAACAGTGTCAGACTGGCCACTGGTAATGCAGGTGGTAATCAAACAACTCGCACCTGGGCATTGAAGACGGGGTTCCAAGGCTCGTCCAGGACGGCGATGCGGCGGCAGGACACCAGGTTGATCCCATGGGAGCCGGCCTTGGACATGATGAACACCTACACAATAGATCAAGAACTGGAAGGGGACCTCACGCAGGCCTGCCTACAGTTACCCTTCAGCTGTCTGCTGCACTTGCTGTCCTTCGACTATCACTCCAGAGCGTGCCAGCCGCTGCCGCCGCCTTTCTTTGCTTATTGGCGAGCACGGTGGCAAATTGCGGTCAACCGTACCTCCGCCTTCGGAGATGTTTGTGCGTCTTGAATGTGGGGATAACAAACAAAAAGAACAGAGAAAAAAAGGTGGCAGAGGTGGCAAGGCACGCAGCGGCACACCTGGAGCTTGCCCTTGCGCGACAGCTGCTTCACCATGGACTGCCGCTCCTTAGCGGTGCTCTGTCCAGTCAGCTTGCACCAGGCAACCGGTTGGCCGCGCTGCCGGCCCAGCTCTGCCAGCATCACCTCCACCGCATCCAGAGTCAGCAGCCTGCATACAGCAATACCCCAGCAGCAATGCATATTTGAGACCCCAACACATTTACAGACATAATAATGGGAAATTCGCTATTATACCTAGCCTGGAAGATGACGACAGCGGGCTGGACACTGCTAATGCCTCTATCATCAAAAACAGATAACACATGGAGCACTGGGCAGTTCGTTTCTTGCATGCCATGCAGCCATGCACCTCCCGCCTTCCTATTAGCTGATTGCAGGTGTCCACTACCCCATGAACGCCTTCAGTACCACCAGGTGCAGCCCTTGGTGCAGCAGACCTGGGGATCTAACTGCTACCGTCCGGCCAGGATGAGAGCTCAACAGGAACCGCACCGAAGTACTATCAGGCCTCCAAGCATGGACAAGGGCAGGTGCGGCTGGACCCAGCAGTCCGCTGGTGTCATTCCCCCTCCTATAAAGCAAGCCCAGGTCCCCATGCACAAGCACTATGCAGCCCCGCACCCACCTCTCAGCCACGACAATGAGCTGCTCCCCATGGTCCAGGCAGTACTGCACCAGCTGGCGCAGAGCCCACATCTTGCTGGTTCCCTGGGTGCCAAAGTCCTCGCCCCTGGCCTCAGCAGCCTGCGGGCAAACTCGACGGTCAACGCCAGGCCTAAGTCATGCATTTTTGGACGGACCGCTGCAGCCAACGGACATGCAGATGTCCAACAGAGCAAGCAGCGAGCAGGCGAGAATGGGAGGCAAGTGCGCATGCAGGCAGGCAAGGTCACTCCTCCTCTGGCAGCCCATGAGGGAAGTCTGCTTGTGAGTACAGCAACAAACAGCAGCTGCTCTAAGGTAGGTTTGCTGCATGGATGTCACGTGCAACACTGCCAGCCGACAGGCTTGGCACATGCAAGCCTGAATTAGATGCTGCCCCGTATCCATCTCCCGTCATGATCCATCACCACGCACAGCAACTGTTCGCAGGACCTAAATCCATTCCAATCAGACATCGCTTCTGACATATATGCATGGTGGGCAGTTACCTCTATGATGTCCAGCAGCTTGCGGGCCAGCTCAGCGGGCAGCGCGGCCTTGAGAGCCTCCTTGGTGGCTGCAGCCTCGTCATTGGCAGCAGCATCCTCCTGGGCCTGCAGAAACAGGGGGTGGAGGCTTAGGTATCTCGCAAAATGTCCAGAACATGCAGCCATCACCATGCGGCAATTGCAGCATGGACACCAGACCAAGACATAGCCGGGGATGACCCTTCACATGTGCTCCTAGGAATGCATGTGAGGCTGACTGAAGCTTACTTCCGCAAGCCAGCCGGCAGCAGTTGCATTTTGCCTAATGTAAACTACTATGCCTAATGTAAAAATACAGTATTGGACCGAACCACAGCGACACGAGCAACCAACCCACCTCCTTCTCCACCACCTCGTTCAGCTCCTGCTCCTGGCTGGCCAGCCGGAGCTGCTGCTGGCTAGCGTCCCCTGCGGCCTGCCCTGCCTCCCCTGCAGCCGGCCCCGTCACTTGTGCTGCCGCCGCCGCCAGTGCTGGCGCTGCAGCCTCTGCGTCCTCACCAGCAGCAGGAGCTACGGCAGGAGTCGCGCAGAGCAGCTGCAGCCAGACCTTGAAGGATGAGGGGCGGTCGCAGAGCTCATTCAGGCGCTCGCGGTCGCGGAAGAGCTTCTTGCCGGACGCCTCCACGCCCTACGGGCCATGGGACATAGGCTTCAGGCTTAGGGTTTACATAGTTGATGTGCCAGCAGCAGCACTGCACCATCCAACTTGACCGCCAGGTTTGGCTGCCACTGAGCAGACTGTGAAGCGCGGTGCAAAGCAGTTCCACCAAGTTACAACAAGAGCAGCAGACTCCAAGCCCTGCACACAGTTTGGTTGGTTTCAGATCTACAGTTACTGTGGCTACTTTGGTCAGGTCACTAGTCTCTTGTAGGGGATCAGCGCTGCATTACCTCCAGGTAGGCTTGATACACAGCATCTTGTACAGGGCTGAGGTGCAGCTTGATGATGTGCTCCTGCTTCGGAGGCAGGTCGCAGCGCAGCAGCTCCTCTCCCTTCCGGTGCACAATCCTGCAGAGAATGCAGCTGCCTTGGCTGCGATGCTGCTCTTTGTAATTGATCCGAGCCCTAGCTGCAGGTTTAATGCTTTCCCCCCATCATCTACACACAAGTTCAGGGCAAGGAATGCATGGTATGGATCTTTATATTCCTTCGCCGGCTCACAGGCTTCAGTAATTCAGGTACACCTTCCTTGCGTAACTCTATGACTCATACCCTTGGACAATTCTGACAACCACTCTCAACTCTCGACTGGCATGCACTCACTTGTCAGTAAGGTCATGCAGGACGCTCAGCTTTTTGCACATCTTGCGCACGGCATGCCGGGTTGCCCAGGGCAGCTGGCCTGCAGGGCCAGATAGTCGTTCAGCGACCTTTCTACAGCAGAGGATACCGTAGGCGTGCCATGCTGCAACACCACCTAAGGCTGGGACTTGCATAGGTACACATAGTCTCTCCTAGGGGCATCAAGTACAGTGACGCACCGTAAACCACAGGAAGCCTGCAAGAAGCCTGCCTGTAAAACAAAGTCTGCCAAGCAATACCTGAGGGCTGCAGGGCAGCTTCATGGGAAGATGTCGGTATGCACCGAGAAGGGTCAGGCATCAACCAAAAGCAGCAGCAAAACAGTATGATGGAGCATTTGCGAGGTGCTCACCTTCAATGATGGGAACGACAAACTGCTCCTCGAAGGTCTTGGCATCACCCAGCACCTCCTCATTGCACCAGGACACCATGGCGTGCTGCATAGCACAAGATACACTAAGAATAAAATAAATAAATATCCAATTACACAACAGGGGTATCCACACAGCAACTGCTCGGAGGAATGGAGATGCTCATGTGACCTGTACGATCTCGGTCAAGGCATCCTTGAGGGACAGGCCATGATCAGGAGAACTGCCATGTACGTACTGCATTGATATATACACTGTACTGCATAGAATATGCGGATGCGGCGCTGCTCTGTGACATCACCACCACAAGGCTCACAGCTTACAGCAAGCCTGTGTCAATGCACAGACATACGCTGCAGGATACACAAGAAGCCTATGTTCAAGTTCTCGTGGCAGCACATACCATTTCTCGCAAATTGTTCTGCAGCGGGTAACCTGTCAATGCCAGGCGACGCTTCGTTTTAACCCTGCCCAGGGCCTGCCGCAGCTTGGACTGCAGGCCGCAGCAGAAAGAGAGAGGGAATGTTATGCTTGATGTGTTCCGGTTGACGAATGTGGCAGGGCTTCTTGAAAGCAGCATCCCTGGCCATGCCACCTCTGCTCCAATCTTCCCTTCCGCTTGGGACAGCATTCAAGCCCCTGCCACACAGTACACAGTCCAGCCACTGCCACTGGGAAAGGCCCACTGGGCACCTGGCAGCGCAAGATTTACCATGTCTTACCGCGGCTGCATGAACTCGCGCAATTTGCATGTCATCCCAGGGCATCAGAAGTCTGAGCAAGCGCGAGCGGGAGTGTTCAACCGTGCCACACCAGAAGGGAGCACCTTAAAGGGGTACACAAGCCACTCACTTTGGGGTTCTTGATGACATGGGCCTCATCAATCACAACCACCGCAGGCCCCTCCGCCAGCATCTCCGCTGTGGTTAGCTGCTGCGTCCCTGGCCCGCCCCCAGATTCGCCCCTCATGCCAGGCTGCTCTGCCGCCAAGGCTGCGCCAGCAGGCTGCTGGGTGGAATCTACAGGAGTGGCAGCTGCTGTTGCAGAAATAGATTTCCCGGCAGCTTCTCCTGCACCGCTGGAAGGTCTGCCTGCCCCTCCTGGGTCTTCTGCGCCCACACCAGCCTCAGCTGGTAGCTTGCGTTTGCGCCCAAGTGCCATCCTGAACTCTTCATGGGTCATGATCAGCGTGCCATGATAGGCCTTGTGCCACTTGTGCACGGAGCTGGCGTAACCATCGTAGAGGTACACCTGCGGATCACCACACTCCCCAAGGAGCACCTCAAGGAGAGGTTATTCAGAGTGCACCTTATCGTGGGGCCGCGGTGCAAACAGGACGGCCTTAGACACATGAACAGCCCCTCTACCGCCTCCATCCCTCCTCAGTATGCAAACTGGGACGTTGTCATGCAGCACCGTCACCAGACCCTCGTCACACTCTCCGTCAGGGGTCACATTGCCGGCTGAAGATGGGAGGGATCCCTACCCTGCGCATGGTGAGCCCTGGGTAGCCCTCCTCTTGGCTTGCCAGGGGCATGGGCAGCCATTTCTCAAACTCCTGCTTCCAGTTCATCTTGACGATCTTCGGCACGATGACCAGGGACCGCGAGCCAGGGTGAAGCGCATGGAAGCAGTGGAGGAAGGCAATGGTCTGCAGCGACTGCAGCAGCAGGAGGCAAAGCAGGTACTAAGAACAAATGAAAAGCAGGGTTTAAAAATGTTAAGGTTGCAGGGCTGGAGGAGCCCCACCATCAGATTCCGATAGCAGGTGCAGCAGTCTACATGCGCAAGCTCCAGATAGCCCATAAACTCTTGCAGACATCAGTTCATTTTCCATGCTGGCATAACCCAGCCGTCAAGCCATCGTGCATGGCAACAGCAAAACCATCTGTCCGTCCAGGAAATACTCGTGTATGCAACAACGGTTGTGCAAGAAACACCCAACATAAGTACATACGCCCAGGCCTCGCCGTCCAGCAACAAACACCCACCAAACGGTCGCACTTGCAGCCCACCTTGCCAAGGCCCATGTGGTGTGCCAGGATGCAGCCACCCGCCAGGTCAGCGTCCTCTGCAAAGTCCATCACCAGGCTGTCCCACACCCACCGCACGCCCTCCCACTGGTGGGCCTTGAGGGCCTGCGGCATACGCCCCAAGCAGTAGGGAGGCAGGCCGAGAGTTGCCTCCAAGGCGACCCTCGTCGCATGGTGGCACACTTGCGAGAACCGCTGGCTGACAGCAAGAGCTGATGTTACATGTGTGCTGCCTTGCTTGCGACTCTTTGACCGCTGACGCACGCGCACAAACACACATCCCTCTGCTGGCCACCATCCAGCCTGGAAGCAGTGCATGGGTGCGTGTGAGTGCCTTGGCACGGCCAGATGCCAGCATCACCTGCGCCATCCTGCCAGGGATCAGCACCATGCCCTTCCTGCCAGCCTCCTCCCCCTCCCACAGGGGTTTGGATCCCTCCTCAGACATATCCCGAGGCACAATGGCGACAGGGCTCTGCAGCAAGCAGGGACGCAAAGTCTCATTCATTCTTGGAGGTAGCATGACCTCAGATCACATGCTCTTTCTGCTGCATTTCAACATGGGGAATGTCACTACAACGGAAAAAGATAAGGCAAATAATCACAGAGGGGCAGGGATAGGCGGGTCTGTTGCAGGCAGAGGGGATGCAGCGCCGCACACAAGGTAGAAGCACAGCAAGCCCTATTCCACAAACACGGCTCCTTCACAGGAAGCAGTGCTAGGGCTAAGAGCTTTCCCACATTTCTCTGCTGCACACCCAAGGACCTCCACTGGAAATGCCTGCTCTTCATCCTGCACAACTCCTGGCAAGCACGTGGCCACACAGGAAGCTTGCCGACAGGTTGCTTACCTTCACAGCAGAAGTTCTCTGTCGCTTCCTCTCCCGCTCAGCCAGGCGCTCCAGCATCTCCCGGATGTCTGCACTCTGCAGCAGCTCACAAGCGTACCAAAGTCAGCCAAATGCTGCAGCCCTGCCATGGCGTTTGCCAAGTGCATGCGAACCGACCAGCTCAGGTTAGGGCCCCCAGCCAGACGCTGGCCAGAATGTGCCCATAACTTGGTGCACTTCAACGCAGGGATACTGATTATTTTACATTCGTCGCAGACCAGACACGCTTCTCATACACCTGAGCTGCCTCCCTTTCCCTCTTGCGGCTGTCTGCCTGCTTCACAAGCCGCCGCAGCGGCGCAGCTCGGATCGCTTTGCTACTCCGTGCCCTGGCACGTCCCTCCTTTGGAGCCGTCCAGATGAACGGCTGGTTGGGGGCTTCGTCTGCACCCAACAGAGAGTAAGCAGGGGCCCTATGATGCAGTGTCTTGGTAGGTTGGTGAAGTTGCAGGGGAAGGCATCCTCGCCTGCTCGCTAACACACATGGACACTGTGAAGCTGAACCACTGCATGCCCCACCTCTTGCCCTTTTCGGGACACACGAATGCCCCTTGCACCACTTCTTCCTCACCCTTTCACCTTTGACTAAGCCTTGCCACAAAACCTTCCCACGAACAGTCCAAAACACCCACACATAGTCCAGCCCAGGACAACAGCTTGCCTTCCTTGCTCTCCTCGGCAGGCTGTCCCATCTCCAGTGGGCCGCTCATTAGCCTGCTGAAGTCGCAGCAGGGGTTGCGTGCCAGGTAGCCCCGCATGAAATGGCGGCGCAGCACTCGCAGCACGGCCTGCTTTGCCTGCGGCGCCTCCTGCCGACCCGTGACTTGGGAGCGGTCCTGGGCGCGCTCTAGCTGCTTGCTCAGGCGCTGGAGGGCTGTCCACGCAAGAGTTTGGAGCAGCTCGGAGCGTTTGCCGGTGGCGCGCAGGCGCAGTGCAAGATACTCCTTACCTACAACGCCACACGATGAACGAGCACTCATCCCTTGGGGGACCACTCAGGCTGGACAATCTGGGCACAGGCAAATTCAACCAGGGCAGGATACAGCATACATGTGAAGTGTAGCTGGGTAGACGTGGCAATAGCCGTTAGAAGAGATATGTCCGGGGCCCTAATGTCATTAGCCAGCCTGCTACACAGTGATGGTTCACAGGCATTGCTTGGCGTGCCACCTCTGTCAGCAACATTCTCGGGGATACCTGACCAACCTATATGTCACACTGGCTGGGCCATTTGCGCAACAAACAGTCCTACTACATGCCAAACCTCAGTGACAGTCAAGCTCACTTGGGATGCGCAGGTCCCTCCAGCGCAGGTACTCCTGCTGGGCCGCCTCCTCTGCCGCCAGCTTTTCTGACTCGGGAGCTCCGCCCTCCCTCCTTTCGACGAGCTTCAGCATCGTCTCTGCAGCCCCCACAAAGAGAAACTTGGGGTGGATAAGATAAAGATCCCCTCAATGAAAGCCCACTTATGCGCCTGCAGATTGTTCCATGCGTGCCTTTAGAGGCTATGAAACTGTGGGACAGAGAGACAAACCGATTCAAAATTGCAGAAGCAGGGACTTGAATTCCAAGGCATGAAGCGGGACCTGTCACACAGACCTTATTCCCAGACGGCTTACCGTCGTGTTGACGCCTCAAGCTGAAAGCTTCTCCCCACCCGCCGCTGGTGCTGTTCCACGCCTCACACTCCCGCACCAGGGGGTGGGCCCCGAGCTGCCCTTCAGTGTAGACCACCTCGGTCACTCCAGTGCTGCCTGCACAGCACTGGCCACCCACCCTCAGTGCATCCAAGAATTTAATAACGCTACACTAACAGAACCTCTACAACGGAACGCGCTACTAGGGGGGAGTCGCTTCCATAGCTCACACCCATAGCATAGCTGCACACCTATAACCGCCTGACCTTCCCCACCTCGCAAGCATGCCACCAGTACCAAACAAATTTTGCCCACCTAGCTGCAGGAGCCACAGTTTGATTGGCCCACTAGTAGATCCAGGCATGATGCCGCTGCCGCCACCAGCCTCCTGCTCCTCAGCTGCCTCCTGGCTAAACAGATGCACCAGGCGAGCTATCCCTCCCAGCTTCCACTCGTCATCTTCGTACATGTCAGAGAAGCGTGACTCTGCATGAGGTGCAACCGCCAAGAGATAGTGGATCACTGGCCTGCATGGCTTCTCAGGCTTGATGCTACAATTTGAACAACGCCAGTTTACAGTTGAACAATTAAGCAGCAACCGAGGGTGAAAGCACATCTGTGTGGCACCCAGAGCACCCTCTCACCCAGCGCTGAGTCTTCTACCCCACAACATCGCCAGCAAACCCACAGTCACAGGCAAGCACGTCCCACCTTACCCTTGTGCGGGCGACCCTTCGCCACCACGATAGCAGGCACATAGCGCGCCCAGCGCCGCTGCGGGTGGGCTGTGGCCTCCTGCTGCCCCTCCACCATCTCCTTCCCCAGCTGCAGGACATCCAGCTCATACAGCCGCCCTACTCTAAGCTCAGCGGCCCTGAGGTGCGGTGACGAATGCTGCCGCGCTGGGCCAGTCGGCAATGGCAAGGTGCGCGGGATGCGCAGCTGCTCAAGGGCGGTGGTGTGGGTGCACACCTGCAGGGACAAAGAGACAAATACTGACGCCGTCACTAATGGCCTTAGTCCTACCACTTCCCCACTGAGGGGTGGGCATGAAATTCATAAGATCAGGGCGACACTTGAGCAAGCATGCCCGGCAATGCAGCCTTTCCAAGGATACGGGGTGAGAGTGCATGAAAGGCAGGTGCATGGAGCCTGTGGAGCATGCACAAGGTTGCTACACACCACCTAGCAAGTACAGTTCTGCCAGCCCCAAAGGAAGCAATTCGGGTCAACCTGCGCACCTGACCCTGGTCGCCTAGGACCTCTACCAAGGCTGTGGAGGCGGTGGGGCCGATGCGCCGCACGAGGAAGCCGTGTGCCCAGCAGGGGACCCCGCCTGCAGTGCTGCATACCTCCACTGCTGAACCCGCCGCGAGCCCGCCCAGCAGGCCTGCCTGCACCACCAGGCATGGCACAAATTGCTCAGTAACCAAGCGAGCCAGCAAGCCTCCGGGGTGCACTGAAAACGTACAACTGGCAGCCATGACACATGACACTCTGCCTGCCAAGCAGCTTACACTCAGCCGAGGTTACTAGAAAGGGGATAATTGCTAAGAAAAGTAGTACCCTGCACCCTCCAGGGATCTGGCAAACTGAAGACTTGCACCGAAAAGTCTGCAAGCCACGGATGGCTGTGCTTTTGACCACTCACATTCATGCCTGCCTCGTCGCTGCCTGCAGGGCTTGCAGCATCTTGCATCAAAGAGTCGCCGCCGGCCCCGGCCCCTGCTACATCTGTGGATGCACCCGGGCCCGCTTGCTCCTGCTGTTCCCGCTGCTCTGGCTGCTGTCGGGTGTCACGCAAGGCTGACTGTGCTTCTTGCGCCTCCGCTTCAGCAGGGTCGAATGGCGGAGGCTGCGAGGCGGCTGACAGCTCAATGTTGAATTCTGACTGGGGCTCAAGAGCCTCTAGCTCGACACCGTTCGCCTCCTCCTCCTCATGCTGCTGCAACGGCGGCTGTTGCTTACCCAATGCACCAGCGTGGCTGCCATCCCTTCCTTCATGCCCCCTAGAAGCCTCGCTGGCAGGCTTGGCAGCGTCACTGCTAGGCTCACCCTGCATATCCGCTGGCATTGCCGTGCTGGGTGCCTTGCTGCCTCCTGCAGCCACTTGCAGAGCCTCACCAACTCCTTGCACATGTGCGCAAGCTGCGACATCACATGCTATTGCGGCAGAAGCAAGCCTCGCTTGGCTCGTGCCACTCCCGCTTCCAAGGTTGCTTGCAGCCCCAGCACGTGGACCAGGGACAGCAACAGCAGCGGTGGGAGCAGGGTCGACTTCCATGGCGTCGACACCCTCGATACCTCGCTGTGCTGCCTGCTCACACTCCTGCAGCTGCTGCCCAACCAGCTTTTGCTGCTGCTGCTGCTGCTGCTGCTGCTGCTGCTGCTGCTGCACCAGCGGTTCGGTTTGCTCCACGGGCTGCTGCTTCCCCTCCCCCTCCACAACACCTGCTGTCCCAGGAGATGCCATGCCTGGGGCCCAGATAACTTTTGTCTGCCCCGGCACCAGCCCTGGTATGTTCCAGACGCGGGGCGCTCTGCTGGCTGTCCGTGGAGCTTGGCTTGCCGAGGGCAGCTCCTCATGAGCATCAACAAAGTCATCCTCGCCTGAACCGGCACCAAAGGAGGGGATGGTGGAGAGGGGGATTCTGCTGAGATTGAGAGCTAGGTGGCCCCATGGATCATGCCACAGTCCCGCCAGCCGCACTGTCACATTAAGACTGTCACATCAACACTACCTAAACAGCTGAGAACTTCAGATGCATGCCGGGACCGCTACCCCCTCTCTCCAGTGCAATTGTTAGAACCCTTGTCGGTATTCTTCGGTCATCGCATGGACTGTCACAAAGGCGGCGCTTGCTTTCACCGCCATTTTGTTGGCATAACCTGCCTGGTCAGCTCACCTGGGTCCTCAGCAGAGGACTCCTCGCCTTCTCTTTGGCCACCAACAGTGCCCCCCCCATCTGGCATCAACTTCGCCTCTGGCATCACCTCATCCCTCTCTGCCTGCTGCGTGGTGCCACCTTCTGCCACTATAATTTTGCCCTCGGCTTCTGCGGCATGAGCAGCACCGCTGGGCTGCCCACCGCTTGGAGGCCTGTGGCTTCCAAGGTCGCTCTCGGCACCGCTCTCTGTGGCACTGCTGGTAGTAGTCAGGCTGCTGCTGGGGGGCTCTGTCAGACTGTCTGAGCGTCGAACGCCGCCGCTGCTCCCCATGCCACCAGACTGCCGTCCACCTAGGCTATCAGTTTCTACACCAGCTCCCAATGCTCCCCGATTCTCATGCGCAGCATCCCCTTGTTGCTGCTGCTGCTGCTTGTTTGGTGCCGCCGCCGGCCTGCTGGTCGTATGCTTAGGTGCCGGAGCCACCTTCGCCGGCTGCTGGGGCAGTGTTGCTATGCAAAGACGCTGCTCGAACTCCAGCACGTCGCAGAAGGCAACTTCCAGGACCCCACTGGCACGCTGGACTCTCACCCTGCTCGTGTTGCCCTGCGGAAGGAGGAGAATGGTGGTGTAAAGCTTGGCAGGCTCAGCAGGCAAGGTAAGGCTCGCCAGAGGCTTGGGAGCACCACATACGGCGGCAACATGGTTGCTGCAATGCTATTTAGAAAGGCAGCCCAAGGCAGCCTTTGTGGCATGCATCAGGGGCCAATGGACCGTCTCCAAACTGAAGCGACGGCACCTACTCAACAAGCTGGGGATAACACATTTCGACAGGGATCAGTTCCCAATCCTCATAAACCCTGGACTGCTACTCCCATGACCTGTTGCTCCTGACCTGAATGTGTGTTTTGAACAGGTCGAGGGCAAAGCGGACCAGCCGCTCTTGGGATTCAACAAGCCTCACTTTCCAGTCCTGCCTCTCGCCAAGCGAGCGACCCTGCAGCAACAGCGCTCTCACCTTCGGCTCCAGCTAATATGTACAATAACCTCAACACTCTCGTATCTTGCCGGGCATTTTGCTTAGAGGTGAGGAAACGCCCGCCCTTACACTTGGGCTGAGCAACACAGCGCTCCACACCGTCCTTCACAAATCAGCCCGCCAGCACTGCACGATAGAGTCATTACCCAGACTACCCACATCTTATAGGAACACAGGCATGACCTGGCAGAAGCACCTACACAAGACTCATCGCAGCTGTGAGTCTCACCTGCTGCCACAGCCGGTGAGCCTGAGCTTGTATCCTGGGTAGCTCTTTGCCCTGCCAGCGGTCCGCCTGACAAG
The DNA here is from genome assembly GCA_001598975.1 of Parachlorella kessleri. Lineage (NCBI taxonomy): Eukaryota > Viridiplantae > Chlorophyta > Trebouxiophyceae > Chlorellales > Chlorellaceae > Parachlorella > Parachlorella kessleri. The sequence goes on from BBXU01002222.1 coordinate 65,649, forward strand.
CCAGAAGAGAAGCTTGAGTGGCAGCATTCAAGGCGCACGCAGTCAGCGAGTCCGAGACAGTTCCGGAGCTGCCAATGCAGGCTCCCTGGCCGAGGCAGACCCTACAGAAGCCTTGCCAAGTGCAAAATGCGCGCATAATGCTCACCTGCTCTTCAAGCGCCGCTGCCATCCCGGTCAGCACTTCAACGACCCTCCCGGTAGCCGCTATGCACTGTGCCTGGCTTCTGCATGGCAGCGCGAGGCTATCCTCTTCCAACTGGCTTAGCACCGCCCGCCGGAGCGCTGTATTGTCTGCACCTGCAGCGGGCAGCACGGCCCCACACAGCCGACTCATGCACCGCTCATGCCCACTCCGGCCAACATGTGGCTAGGGGCAAGCAGGACAGCAGTAGTCAGCTGTGTAGACGCAGCCGCAGGTCAGACCACCGCCAGTAAGAGTGTCACAGGCGAGAATGCAAGCAGCACTGGCAATGCCCGGCTCTGAACTTATGTTATTACCACATGTCGAATGAATGCTAGGGCTTGCCTGCGCGTCCCGCCACATCCAGCCGCAGCAGAGCCAGCATGCGCTCCAGTGCTGCCGCCTTCTCCTCCTGTACCACCTCCAACTCTATCAAGTCTCCTACTGCCTGTTGCACCAATGCCTCATCGCTGTGGCCCAACTCCTCCTCCGCCTCATTGTCCTGAAGGCGCTAAGTCATGTATTTAATTTCTGGTTCAGCCGATACCACTCTCAAGATCACTTTTGTAGCAGACCAACCATAGCTGCATTTGACCTGTACAGATATCCCAAGACAAGGCCAGCAGATTCAGCCGATCAACCAGAGCCAGTCTCCCGTGGCACTACAAATCAGCACAGTTATAACTATCCTGCCGTGTAGCCTACCGAGACCTGGCTCCCATCCCCTGCTTCTACATCGGAGCCCAGCTGGTTGTCAGATTCCCAGGGTATGACATCCTCCTCCTCCCCAGGTAGCACTTCTTGCTCCAACTCATAGTCTGCCTGCAGCACATGATGGGTAGCCCCATATCCTCGTCTATGCAGTATGGTAAGGGAACCTCGGCATGGGGCCCAGGGAGACCAGCTAGGGTGAGCTTTGTGGCAAGCTTACATCAGCTGGCAAGGTAACCTGCTGCCCACAGTTTTGAATTAAATGCAGCTGGAAAGGCAACCTGCAACCCTCGCCCATTTGAAGCGTCACAATTTGAGGCCAGGTTGTAGGGCAGAGTCACAAGGCAACATTTTCAGCAAGCCATTCGTAATAGGTTGGGAACTTGGAGACTCCTCCATCCACTCTTCACAACTTGCTAGGCTTCAAAAGCACCACCCGTCAACAGCACATGCAGTACATTACTATACCCCGCTCAGGGTCTTCAAAAGGGTCCGTCTCAGTAACCCACCTGCACTCGGAACATCCCAAACTGGGGCTCCACACTGTCGTTGCCCTCCCCAGTGCTTTCGCTCTCGCTACCACTGCCCTCTGCATCCTCCCCAAGCGCCTCCAATTTCTCTTGGTCGAAAGCGATCAGCTGCCGCCGCCACTGCTGCTGCACGCATGCGGCATACGCCGGCATGCGCACACGGCTGGCCACCCTAAAAGAGCAGGTAACCACAGCACTTCTCGCTTTCACTAACCTGGCCTGGTGAACTGCTGCTCTTGGAGGGAGAAACGAAATGGTAATTATACCTTTATGCTGGAATACCTCCACTGACCATTTGCTACCAAAGATGCTTCAACATGGCAGCTATTAAGCTGTTCACCATTAACCAGGGCTAAGGAGTTACTCGCATGTCCAACCACGGCTGAAACAAGTAGGAAAGGCAAGCCTACCTGTCCAAGGAGGCCCGACCACACACGCTGCGTGAGTTGGTCACGACTTGCTGCGGCCAGTCAGGGCGCTGCTCACGCTGCAATCGATGACCGATTGGCCCGGCGGCTCCATGTGCACTGCCCCTGTCATCAGGCATCAGCTGGGGTGCCAGCTCGCCTAACCCAGCTGTCAGCCACAGCTTGCTGGAGATCTTGCGTGTGTATGACCCTACACGCAGATAGATACACAATCCTATCGCCAGGCTGATAGGTGTAATCCTTATTCACGACTAGCATGGGGCTCTTTTCCAACATGGCCGCTGGGCCTGACACGTACCTGGCTGCCTCCGGGGAAGACTGAAGAGATGCCAGGTGTCAGGGTCACCCACTGGCCGATTCCTCTGCTGCTGCTGCTGCTCCTGCTCCTGCAGTATGGTACCTTGTACCCTATGCTCCACCTGAGCTTGGAGCTGTTGTGGCTGGAGGCGTCGGCCAGCAGTTGCCATTTGCCGAGCTTCCAACCGCCGAAAACTGCCAGTACCACCAGCTGCCGGAGCCGCAGCTTCTGCGGCAGCCTGCTGTCTACCAGCTGTCGTTGCAGGCTCTCCAGCAGCAGGCTGCTCCTCCGTCCACTCCTCAACCTCTGCCATGCCCAGGACTGCCAAGCCATCGTCAGCACCTTCCAAGTGCTGTGCCTCAAGCTGCTCGCCACCATATTGGCCGTCTTGCAGAGCCAACTGGGCCGCTTGAAGGCCAGCAGGGAGCCTGAGTGCTATGTCAGGGCCGTCCTGACCCTGCTGCTGTTGGAAGAAGCGCTCCAGAGGCTGCAGGCGTGCCTCTATGGTTTCCTCCAGCTGCCCAAGCTGGGTCTGCTGGGCATCAATTTTGGTGTGCAGGCTTTGGAGAAGCCGCAGCACTTCATCCATGCTGCCAAGTCCAGTATATAGTTAGCAGAAGGAAGGTACAAAGTTGTAGCTTGGGTGCCACATAGTGGCAGTGAGCTGTCTGTCAATGCTCAGAGTTTAATCTCCATGTTGTTCTTCAAATGAATGATGTAGTCCTATGGAAACTAGTACTCGAGTATGCTCCGCCTGCTCGCCTCCACGTTTCTTGGCGCGCTGTGCTCGTGTATTATTCCTTTGACATGCTTGTAAATCCAATCATCATTGATCCTATCTCTACCTTCATCCAGCAGTACTAAGCAGATTGGTGGCGCCCTGCAGGAGGGTCCCTAAGGAATTTGCGCAACTGCAAGTCAGGCCATCTTACCCATTCTTGCTTCCCACCTAAGACGGTGAGTGAATTGCTGCCAGCACTGCTTTGATCACAACTTGAGGGGCACGACTTGTTTCGAGAAGCGTCTTCCACAGGATGCTGCAGCTGTCAAAGGCGCCTTTAGCCTTGCACAGCAATGAAAAAGCTCTCAAGTTTCACAGCCAGCTGCTGGCGCAGGCACCTCCGGCCAGGCATGCTGCGGCAACCAGCTGCTTTCCTGCTCCTGCTGGGGTTACTTGCTCTCCCAGCCCTGGGCCAGTTCAGCAGCTCACAGCCCAAAGTTCACCCTAGGAGGGAGGATGTTAAGTATATCCGCTGCCAGGCCTGTGAGCTGTTGGCCAAGAATGCTTACAAACAGATTAGGGAGATCAAGAAACAGGCTACACCCAGCAAGCCGGTGAGAGGCAGGCCCAGCTGAAACCCTTCAAGTCATGCTGACGGCCCCCACTACATTTGATGAGTTTACATGTAGGTCCTGTGATTTGCTGTGCTTATGTTGACTGTTCAGTCCATTATAAACACAACACTGGGCTCACGCAGTGTCTTGGCTTTCAGGGCTCATGGCTAGTGCCGTGCATTGCCAGCACTCCTGGGCGCCTACTTGCTGAGGCGCCCACTTGGAGCATGGTACTGGCGACGAAGCCCAGTAGTGACACCTCCAGTCCAACCATCGACTGGCAACTGTGTGATTTCCTGGCCCAGGTGACCGAGGAGCGGGTGATCGAGAGAATAGAAGTCATCGCGGACCCCTTGAAAGATGAGGGCGAGTGGGTGGCAAAAGTGGATCTTGTCGAGGAAGGCAGCAAGCTGATGGCCAAGGAGATGGCAGAGGTAGGAATGACAGGAACAATGGGGGCCATAGACTCCACTACGGAGTGGAGTTGGGCAGGCTGGGTGTGGGTGGTGGGGATGTGACTGGAAAACGCAAAAGGTGTCGGAGATGTTCGGCATAGGGAACTGCCCAGGGCAACGGAGCACGGTGGAGCAGTGTGGCTGCACCAGAGCTGACTGCCCGCCGGTCATTGCTTGCGTATTCTGTGAAGCCTGCCTCGCACAAGCAGCCTGCGCTTTAATCAGGGGCCATGCTGCCCTACTGTCTCGGACCGCAGTGGCCAGTGCACCCTTGCAATGCCCTTGCCCTGCAGCTTGGAGAGTGCGGGGTGGAGTGCAAGACCCTCCAGCGGGCAGTGCAGGACATCCTTGACGAGCATGACACTGACATTGCTGAGGCTCTCTTTGTGGTAGGGACTGGGCTGACTAGGCTATTATAGTTGGGATGCATACGGTAACTCAGCGAGATGTGAAAGTCCAGTTTTTGTTGATGAATCCTAGCTCGAGTGTGCCAAGCTATGCCGTTTGGTTGGGCAGGTCATGTCCGGAGAAGTGTTGGCAGTGCCTACTGGCTATCGTGCTAGCCTGCAGCCGCCCTCAGAGTGCCACCCATGCCTTGACCTGCTGGCCTTGAGGTGCCTGACGTCATTGAACTCCTCTCGATGGCTTCACAGTTGACCACCGGAATTTTGTCATGTCAGGCAGCGCCCACACCAATCTGTGGCTGCATGCCGGGGGTTTGCCTTTGCACCGCTGTAGGTGCGGTGCATGGGTGGAATGTGGGACGGTATGCAAGTTGTATGTGCAGGCGGATGCAGTTGCCGCTTGCTTGTGCCGCAGGGAAAGAAGAGCCGTGCTAAATTCAGCAACTGGCTCTGCTATGAGCTCACTAGCTCCTGCAAGAGCAAGCCCCCACCCCTGCCCAAGGTGCGAGGTGCCTCCTGGAAACTTGTCATGGAAGTCCGCCAGTCTTTCCACTGCTGCTACCTCTGGCTGCCACATCTTGATAACCACCTTAATAACTCCCTTCATGAACCTGCTCAGGCTGACGTCCCTGCGCGCGCTTAAGTGTTTGACAGTCTTGCCATGACCCCTTTAGCCCAGTACGCAGACTGCACCACTGCACAGTGCACAGTGAATTGCAATGATGTGGTACCTCTGCAGGTCTGACGGGCATGGCTACCCGCGAACCGGCTGGCCCAGAGAAAGTCCCCAACCCATCCTCCTTACGCAGTCCATCATGGTACCAGACCGAACTAATCCACCTCCCTATCGACACCCTTCTCCCACTCAGACAAGTGCAGTTGCCTGGTGCCGTGCCAATGCAGGACCGGCAGCCAGGCCCCGCCTTTAAGCCGGCTGACGCTGAGAAGGTGAAGATGGACCGAATGCTGGCGGGGATGCAGGCTCAAGGCATGCGCGGCAACCTCTACTCGCGGGACGAAGCGATCGCCAAGTATATGCAGGAGCAGGGGGGCGGCGACGGGGATGGTAGGTGCAGCAAGGAACAGAATGACGGCACACGCTTGCCTGGCAGTTCCAGCTTGAGCAAACAGCGTTCCGGATTCGGCATGGGATTGGAGAGCTGAACCCTTACCCAGCTATGACCCTGTGGCTCAGGCAGCCCAGCGTACATTGCTGCACTTCCCGGCCTACTATTGCTTGGGTTCCTACCATCGACCAAGTCCTTGCTCGTTGCTGACTGTACTGTCACACTGGTCTGCTGGTTCTGAGCTGGTGGTAGCCAGGGGTTGGCATGATGAGCTTGATGGAGTAGGGTGCTCTGCCACTTCTTGCTTGCTGCAGATGACGACGCACCCTATGCTGCTCCCACAGAAGACCCAGACACTGGCAGCTCCGATGGAGAGCACCCCGTCAACAGGCTGGCCAACACGGCTCTTGAGAAGGGCAGCGAGATCCTAGGCAAGGCCAAGGAGGCGGCTGGCCCGCTGCTGGAGGGCGCTGCTGCTGGCATCGAGAAGGCAAAGGAGGAGGCACGCAAGCTGTGGGATAAATTCCAGGCAGAGCCCGCAACAAAGGAGGGGAAGGCTGAGAGCCAGATCGACAGCGGCGAGCTATGAACAAGGCCTAGTCTGGTCTAGTCTTACAGCTTTCCGCCACCCTTGCTGGTCAGTCGCAACCTTGCCTCACCTAGAAGTGCAACCACAACCAGGCTGCTAGTAGGCTGCTACTATTATGAACAAGGTGGAAGGGGTGCATGCTGAGGCGGGCTGACAGGGCAGTGGAACCTGGGCGCTGCATGCACAGCTGGGTGCTGGAAGGCATTGCCGAACCACTCAGCGTTTCCTGAGCGCCAAGTTGTTAAGCATGGGTGGCAGGTAGTGCGATACAGCAGGTGCCTCACAAGATTTTGAGGGTGACGTGGGCCTGATGTTGGGGATGTTGTACACCCTGCTGGCCAGGATAAGGACCAGGACTCTATTTAGTCAGGGTGGCTGGTCATGCGAACAGAGTTGAAGGCGAACTGTAGCGACAAGGGCGCGGCAGTTATGCTCTGGGGCATGCCTGAGTTCTGATCCTGTAGTTCTCTCCCCGAAACAATCTACTTTGCCATAGTTGAAAGCTTCAAGGCTTTGCAGGGGCAGCCTGCGGATGAGGCGTACTTTCCTTTGGCCCAGGTTGTTGTTGAGGGTTTCCCAGGTGGGAGGGGTTGGTTGGGCTTGCCTTGTGTGTGGAGGAGCCTGGCTGATGGCATTAGAGCTACAGCAAGTGTAACTGAGCTGGTGGCACTGATATCATGAGGTGAAGAAAATGCTAGCCTTTGGGCTAGCATTCAGGAACCCATTAGTCCGCTGGTGCCAGTCCAGTGGGGATGCGAGCTACTGGGGGAGCAGGGCTGCGTTGTGGCCCCAACCAAGCAACGGTTTTGTGAACCTCCAAACTAGTGGGCAGGGCCTAATGGCAAGACAGCTCGAGATTGGGAAATATTGACTGAGCCACACTACTTTTCCACGGTTCCGCAAACAAACCAGAATGGCAAATTGAGCTCACACTGCCAGGTGGCCATTTAGTTCTGGGCCTGTTGGGGGGCCCCCAGTAAGCAATACGGAATGCTTGCATGGACATTATTCTACAAGGGAAGGCCTGGTTTGTACACTCACGCATCGCCAGCAGCTCTCCCACACGCCCCAAAACTGGCCGGCACACAACTTGTGGTTGGGCCCTGCCGCCCTTACAGCCCATCCATATCAGCAGGGCAAGGCACGGCAAGGCTGCTGCCCTCTGGCAACACCATGTGGACACAGGCCGTCCGTGGCATCATCACACCGCCTTGGCCAGCAGCCCCAGAAATTAAAAGTAGAAGTAGGCGAGGAAAGGCTACTTGAGCTTGTGGGCGGTGCCCTGGAATGCCTTCCACTTGCTATCGGGCTCGTCAGGCTTCTTGTCCTCCTGAGGAGGCCTGGGCGCCGCCGCCGCCGCCCCCGGCTGCTGGTTCTGCAGATGCATGCAAGCCGCCTTGGTTTGGCTGACTATGACATACCTATGCATAGGTCCAGCCGGGCCTTGCAAGCATGTCTTGTATATAGTGTATGTATACACTGCTTACTACGAGCCTGGCCGAGGTTCGTTGCTTAGGTGTACCAAGGTTGTGCTTGACTTGCAAGGGCGACCGAAAGTTGCTAGACATGCCAACTAGACGAGGTTCGCTCCGCGAAGTGCGTGTGGGTGTTGCAAGGGTGCACGAGCCCTGCTGCTGCTCGGGTTCAAGCAAGCGCCCTTGCTGACTTGCCTTCTCAAACTTGGCAGCCAGTCGATCCTTGAACATGAGCTTGCCGGCCTTGCGTGGAGCAGAGCCTGCAAGTGAGTAATGCACACTCAAGTGCACACCCTGGCTTCTCTTGCAAGGGACACATGAACATACGCCCTCGCTTTCTTGCTCGATGCTCTTGAATACACAAGTTTCAAGACTTCCCCAGTGCGGCATGTGCGCTCTTGACGGACCACAGTCCTCAGCACCTGCCCTGCCTCCAGTCGCAGTGCTGCCCCCTCCTGACGCAGCCGGCGCTGGCCCTGCATACATACCTGTCTTGGGCGCGCTACCTGAGGCGGCAGCACCATTGCTGGCAGGCGGTGCTGCAGACCCCCCCGCCGCCCCCGGCCGACCCACGCCCGGCACGGGGATCGGCACCGGGTTTGACGGCCCTGCTGCCTTGCCATCCAGCCGCCGCCCCGTGCCAGCAAATGCCAGGAACTTGGGCTCCTCCGGCTCCGGTGCCGCCGGCTCTGCTGCGGCAGAACCCGCAGCCCCGCCGCTGCCGCCAGCCGCGGCTTGGCCGCTGGCTGCTGCCGGCGCCTGCTGCGGGGGCGGCTGCCGAGGTGGTTCCACATAGTCCAGCGGCTGCGCAAAGTCCACCTGCCAATGACACCACCGCAGTGTGCTAGTCAGTTTCAGGACCTGCCTTACCTCCCAGATTGGCCACGGGGCATAAGCTGCCAGCTCGCACAGATACCACACCCATATGCGGGCCAAAGCATACACTCAGCCAGACAGGTGCCACAACAAGAAAACCAAGCTCGACACTCACTGCACGACACTCACTGCAAGGAGAGGCGCTGGGACCGAGCTACCGCACTTTACATTGTAGGCAGTGAAGGCCGCTGCACCTCCTCAAAGCTTTCTTTGCAACGGCATGGAGGCTCCATGCCAAGCTTGAGCACGAAAACATTGCCGCAGGTGCAGTCGGCCCGCCCTCACCACCACGCACGCAACAATAGCAGCAACGGTTACACTGCACCTGGCCCACGCCCCGCACTAAGCCTTACCTCGCAGTCCGTCTCAATCACCGAGATGGCGTCCTGCGGCTTGGCCTCAGTTATGTCTATGTAGTACTTCTTGTTGTTGTAGTGCACGCAGATGGTGTCACCAACTGCAAGAGTCAGCCAGGATTCCTGTCCACTCAACCACTCGCCATCCTGGCAGCTACATGCTGTAACCAAAAACTTATACCCCTCTTCCCGCCCGCCCAGCAGTCGTTGTAACGCCAGCCTCGATTGCAGTTTGCCTCGTGTCTGGCACTTGCCCCTTGGCATTCGGCTCGTCCCCGCCGTGTTGGCATCCATAGCTCGCCATATCTACAGCACCCACTCTCATGCAGGCAGGCCACAGAGCGCACCTGTGAGGCAGCTGAAGTTACGCAGCGTTGTCTCCAGCACTGCTCGCGGGTTACTGATGTTTGTGAAGTCGGTGGTGTGGGGCTGCAGCTTGACGTACGTCCCCTTAGGAAGCGTGGCGTTCCGCAACGTCATGATGTCCCCCTCTTGCAGCAGCAGGTTTTGCATCATCTGCAACTAGGGCGCAGCCAACGGGGCCGCAGAATTCAAACAAGAGCAGGCGCCCATCCTCTGGGAGCCCCTTTTGAGGGCGTGTGGCAACATTGCCCCTGCAACTGCAGTGTGGTGAACTAACCTAGAATGCACTAACCTGCATGACAAACTAATTACTGCACCAATGGAAGTCTTCACCTGCCATCTGCAAGCCCACAACCAGTGTCACTCAAAGGCAGCAGACCGCCGCTGAACAGACGGTGCCGCAGGTGTGTTGAGCGAAGCACACACTGGTAACCGGTCACTAAAATGAGGGTTTGTGTGCTTGACGGGGCTGAGGCGAGCAGCAGTACTGCAGCAAAGACAGTCACCTACCCAGTATGGCAGGTAAGCCATCCCTTCGTCGGCAATAAACTCCAGCACTCCGCAGTGCGTCTTTCTGCCGCCCCGCCGGTTCTCGACTTGAAAAAGCATAGGGTAGTCGATATGCAGCTGGGCTGCAGTCACACACGCCGGTAAGTCGGGCTACTGAGCTTGGCACAGCTGTAAGCAAAGCCAAGCTGCCCTGCAGCACGCTCACTCAGGACGAGTGTGGCCCATCACAAAGGCAGGCCTAATAAGCCCAGCTACTTGCCAAGACCAAGCCCCACAGGTTTACCTAGACGATCCAAAGCCGAGGGAGGGAGGAAAATCTTGTCACCACGCTCCGCCTCGGGCTTGTCCAAGAAGGACACTGGGTAGCACCTGTAGCTGGCTTCGAAACGGCCGCCGCCCCCCATGGGGCCAAAGCCCCCAAACATGCCAAACATGCTGCCTACGCTTCTATGCTCCTCTGCTATGTGGCGCCCTGGATCACAAGCCGATCACTACCAAGGCTCCAAGCCGTAGATATGGCAGGTGCTACTGAAAAGCTGTTTGGGATTTGGGTGACGGAATGCCTTCCTCCTCTGCTTCTACCTCCCGCAGGACGCACGGCAGTACATATTCAACTAGGCTTGGGCACGGATCATGCACTCTGCATCAAACAGTGCTAAGAGATAATCAGCAGCATGGCATCCAAGTAGCAGAAGTGTGGCTCAAGCAATATAAGGAGTAATACTTGAACGGCAACTAGTGGCCAAGTCTTCTTCTCAGCTCCCATAGACAGCTCAGCTAGGGCGCAAGGCGCCAGCACACGTCGATACTACCTCAGGGGTTGGCGGCACTCGAAGATCAGTCAACGATGGTGGGCGGCATCATGACGTTCCGCAAGTCAAGACTGGACAAGGAGGGCGCTCTGACTTCGATGCTAGGCCTGATGCAGGGGGACCGGGCTCATACTATCCTATTGATGCAGACTGGCCCTGACAAGCGATCTAGGACTTTCATGGACTATGAGACTGTCACGCTCGCTATGGACGGTAAGCAGCACTCTGGACCGACCTGTACATGTGACTGTGTGTTAGTCAAGCAGGCTGCCGTCTTACCCAGCCAGCAGTGGGAGGTTGCCCCGCCGGTAATGGAAAGCAACCGTGTGAAGCACATGCTGTCAGTTCACAGAAATGGATGGTTTGGGCTCTTCCTTACGGGGTCCTCTGTTAGATGAAGCGCTTGGATGGCTGCTAGGTGGGCAGCAGGGCGCAAGGTGCGCTGCAGGTCTGTGCTGTCAGGCATAGACAACTTGCTCTGCGTCCTGCAGGCCTCTGCAGCACATTTGAACGTAAGCTGAAAGGTAGGCAAGCTGATGGGACACTGGGCTGTCTGCTGCATGTCACTTACTGCATAACAGTACTGATGAAACGGAAGAAACGTTACCAATGTTAGAACATGGAAACAAACCATTGGGCACACCATGTGGACTGTAATATGCCTATGCATCACAGCGTCACCCGCTTTGTCGATAATTCCTGGTGTGGGCTGTTGCAGAGCTCAACCCCAACCTCCGCAGCATCACATACGACATTGGCGACCTGTACTCCTATATCGACCAGATGCCAGACCTTAGCGCGCTAGTCTTTGACCCGCAGCTTGCAGCATATATCCCCTATGGTAAAGACTGGTGAGCACTGCGGCAGAAGCCGTCCCTGAGGCGATTTTGTATTCATCCATCCATCCATCGATTTGACAAATCGAAGTACTAGAATGGGTAATGTTGGCGGTCAAAGTGGGTGGTAGCTGACCCAGTAGTGTGGTAAGGCTTGTTGCAGGATAAAGAAGAAGGCGTACGTCCATTTAAAACGGCTAGCCGATGGCTTGCAGCAGCGCGGGAGATAGGAGGACTGTGCAGCTGGAAGTACACCTGAGTTTCCTCCCAGGGAAAAAGGGGTCCAGGACGGCTTCGCCTTGTTGCTTTGGCGCGCCAGAGACAACCTGGTGATGTCATGCTGTGCAGCACTGTGTTAGGCAGTCGCCCTTGGAGCAGCCTAGTGAACAGCCTTGGCTGGCATCACTTTCCTGAGCTCCTGCTGGGCATGTGCGCTTGCTGAAACTGCATGGCAAGCACGGTCTCTGCGGACTATCTGGCGTCATACTGTTCGAGGTGGCGGATGGGTAGGAGTTTGCTGTTTAGGCTGCAGGTGAGCTGCTGTCAAGGGTAGGGACACTGCTGGCAGTGGAGCCTTCGGCAGGGCTGCTGGCCATCTGCAGGCAGTTGTGTAGTCATTGTAAGCTATTGTGAGGGCGACGGGAGGTGTTGAAATGCATGCAACTCTCCGCCCTGGTCGTGGTTGGAGTCCTCACACGCTATGCAGCTCGCAAGCCGTAGCTGCCGTGCACGTCGCTGCTGCCAAAGGTGGGCGTTGCGTGACTTGTGTCACCGGTTTGGCGAGGACTTCCCTTCTGAGGCATAACCTGAGCACACAGTTGTCTCTGCAAAGTTATCCTGTCTGGCACGGGTGGTGGACATGAATAACCTGTCCCCTCGAGAGGCCGAGGACGGACATCGTGTTGGCGCTAACAGGAGGGGCCAGCTCCCTGCGCTGGAAAGGAGCTTGCCGGGCCAGGCACCCAGTGCAGTACATGCAGCCAGCCCTGTCAGTTATGAGTCGTGCCCCGCATCATTATGGCCATGAGACGTCACCATTCTCCCCATTCTCAGCGCTGTCCTCCCTGCACAGCACGCATAGCAAAGTCAGGCCAATCTTTTTGCCAGCTGGCATTCATGACTCATCATGTGACTCATGCCAGTCGTACACTGTTTGGTTCTCGGATTCCCCAACTGGTGCCTATTGAACCGCACGCTTATGTCCCCATTCCAGACCCATTGGGCGATCTAGAGGCACTGCACTACCGGGGGTGCAACTTTTTTACATCCTGGCTGGACAGTGCGGGCCCATCTTTTGTGTCAGTCCCTCACCGTTAGACTTATATTGCACTCAGCCAACTGTGACTGGAGTGCAATTTTCAGGACTGAGCTTGGTGGTGGGGCAGCTCCATGGCTGCAACCACCCCTAGACTTCCAGGTCGGTGGCTTGAGCGCAGCTCCAACTTATTAATACAGTACTGCGAACTTCACCGCGACTGGGTAGGCCGAATAGAGAAGCACCACCTCTGAGCTCTGCATGCAGGCTGGAGATGAAGCGTGCTGGGGCCATCACAGTGGCGGTTGCTGCAACAGGGCTCTTGACAGTCCTGTCACTCGTCACGCTGAACACAGCCGCCTTGCACACTGTGGCTGCACGTGGCAGGCCAGGGCAAGGCAGGAGTGCGCCGCTGCCAGCAGCAGCTGGAGACGGCAGCCTCCCGTCAGGCTTCAGCTGGCAGGACTATGTATACTTCAACCCAGACCTCAACATCAGCTCAGAGGCCCTAGCCCGGTTCCACTACACTCACACAGGCCGCTATGAGGGGCGCCCCTACCGGCGCATCCCCCTATACCTCAGCTACAACCCTGTATGGGGCCTTTGCAACCAGCTGTGGGACCACATACACATGGTGGCAGTGGCAGCTCACATGAATGCCTCCTTGGTAAAGTCGGTGGCCTACACTCGGGAGCCAGCAGCGGGGTTCAGTCAGAAGTTTGGCACGTTTGGGTTTGTGCAAATCCCTTTGGAGTCGCTGCTTGATGTCGAGAGAATGAGGGCCTACTGGGCAAAGAGGGGCCTGGTTATAGTGGAGGTAGGGTGGCAGCTGCACATGCCCAGGGCTGCGGCCGCAGAGGTGCTTGCATGCCCTCGTGGCCTGTGCTGCTGCTGCTGTGCATATTGCAAGCCAGATAGACACTGGCCACGCGTTGCGTGCGTTAATGGTCTGAGCAGCCTGGCTCGATGCACGAATGTGGAGGGTCGCTTCTTGGGCTACTTGTCATTATATAGGAACCCCTGGCAAGGCTGTACTAGGGCAGTGATTGCCACGAGCCGCCAACCCTAACATAGTACCGTACCCAGCATTCTGCCATTGCTGTGCCTCAGGCTTGCAGTCAGGGGGGTTCCCTTGTTGTAGGAACCACCCGGGCCACCCCAATGTCTCACTGGCAGCATGGCCAAACAGCTTAATAAGTTAGCCAGCGACAAGCAGCACTGGACCGTACCAGAGGCAGCGCAGCACATTGCAGTCAAGGTTGGGCAGCTTGTGCGGCCAGTGCTGAGGCGGGATCCTGGGCTGGACCTGTGTGCGCAGCTCTACATGGGGAACCCACTGTTCTTCATCCACCAGCGGAGGTGAGTCCTACATGGCATGGCTGAGCTCCGGCAAGGGTTTGTTTCTATAGCTGCATAGCACAGCTCTCCTGGCAGGCAGCGCATGTCATGAGGAAAGGGGGGGCTCCACACGCCGGCGGTGAAGTGTCTGTTGATCAGTGGCGAACTCTGGGGTTCCTCGCTTCATCGCCGGCAGTGCAACCAGGACAAGGAGGAGGAGGAGGGAAGATTACTTCTCCTGTAACACGGCTGGCAAGGGCCTGTCCACGGCCCGTTCCACACTTGCCGAACCCTTTCGTGGCTGCAGGTCTCTGCCCTTCATGAACATGGCGGTGCAGGGCCTCTTCTACAACTCCACGGTTGAGCAGGCTGCCCAGGCCATTAGGTCTGGTCTAGTCAGGAAGGCGGGGACAGGCTTCCAGGGTGTGCACCTGCGGATCGAGAGGGACTGGGGCTGGTTTGTTGACCACAAACAGGCAGGCGCTTCTCCGGGCTTGGCTTGAAGCCGCGTGGCATGTCCTAGGGTGTGCACAATTTTAGCCGGCAGCGGCGCTTGCATAGCCACATGTGTTCGCGGCTGACTGTGTGCAGGGATGGCCTACCGGCTTGCTTACGGTTTTCTTCTGCCCACTGCAGGACCTATTGGGCTGCTTCATTGCAGTGATGCAAACTGCTGGCTTCAGCAATAGCTCGGCGTGCTACGTGGCTTCAGGCATTTTCGGCTATGAGAGCGAGGCAGGTGCGGCACCACCACATCATCCTTCCACCCCTTCTGGCGGGTGTCCTGCTCGACCACGACCTCCAAGTTCTGCCGATTAGGAACCCATGGCGTGGCTGTTGGTGGGTTGCCTGGCGACTCAATGCCTGCGTGGCTCTGTTGCACGCACATCCCAATGACAAGTGCGGGCTGCCTGCTGACGTGCTGTGCAGCGATCCAGGCTCTGGAGGGCAGGTTGAGTCGCGAAGGGGTGTGTGGATCACTCCTCCACCAGCAGCTATTCCTGGCACCCGAGGTCATTGCAGGTTGGTCGGTCGGTTGGAGTGGTGGGTGGGTGGTGTGGTGTGTGTGTGGGGGGGGTGGGGGGTGGGGGGTGGGGGGTCGGG